>JAMKCH010030561.1:0-65113 GCA_023653785.1 Ophioderma brevispina | reverse complement strand
TGTGTACCAAAGAAGCATTTTTCAGCTTAATCCCCTTACAGATAGGGATATTTTTATATAAAGCTTTACAACCAGTGGCCAACATCAGAATTTTCCACATTTTTTCGGGACACCTGTTATTTGAAATCCCTCGTTACACCTTAACAATATTCTGGATAGTTTCACAAACGTAAAAATATATCTTTAAAACAAACGTCCAATTTCACTGTTTTCGTGTTATTTTGCCGGAAATGGTCATGTTTATGCAAATGACAAAAAATCGCCGTCAGGGGGCCGGCAAGATAGTGTCCGTTTTTGCCGTTCACATAGGTTTAGCACGTATCACGAAAACTTGACAAATATTTCTAAAGTCGAAAATATGTTTAATCTCATCATTTTTTCCCACTCAAATCCGTTGAGTTGAAGAATCAACTCCAGTGTAAGTATTTTTTTTTGTATGATTAACGTTACAAAACTGGATCCATTTTGAACGGGCTTGGGGCTTGACCTCATGCTCAATTCGCAGTCGACTGCTTATTTATAGCTTCGGACGGTGCTTCGGTATCCTCATGCACGGGCCTATGCACCACCGTAGAATGAATTCGTGACTTGCATGTCGCAACCTCTCATGTCCGTCTTTAAAAAAAGATTTGATGAAGTTTTTGCATCATGCACCGCCGACTTAAGCAAGGCAATTTAGATGCCAGCGGCTATCGTACGGAATTCCACTGGCACTCACTGATCTAATTTTATAAACGCGTACAATGACTTTCAACTTTCGGTCACTGTTCAGGCTCGTTCAATGACTCGTCCGGCAGTTTTTTGCGGTTTTTTGCTATGAATGAAGCTTGGCCCCAACCGCCTGATAAGGAGAGAAGGAGGCCCTCTATAATCCTAAATAGTTTATTTCACACATCAGTTTGGTTGGTGTTTACAACTCTTTAACAATTACGCAATGTGGTTCTTTTTATCCCCAAAATACACTTGTATCAAGAAAAATGGAAAGTCTGAGAAACTTTCAGGGGCATGCGCTTGGAAAAAAAGCAAAGCTAGGAGTATTCCTCCATTCCAAATGACATTTATACGTAATGAAGAAACAGGAAGATGTTTGCATAGCTGCCCGTTGTTTATGGAGCTTGTAGTGACGTCTATACTGCCTTTTGTCCTTTGATAAGCTACAAAGAGGCTACACTAGGCAGCCCTTTATAACCAAACCACCAAATACCTTAGCTTATGCTACGGAGATTTGGATTATAATAACTGTCTTCACACAAAGCAACTCTGTATACCACACAATGGCCGCTGCACCGCGCTATTTTATTCTCATGACAGCTAGCTAGCACTATGAGCTAATAAAATCACAATTCCCATGCACAGTTTCAATAGCTTTTCATTCCCCATTGTATTGAACAAATAATACATCACTTTGTAATTTTAGTATGATTTATGATACCCAGGATATGCATGGTCAGCTGTTGTTAACATGTACCCCTCCAGGCTTCTGAACTGAGCCCTTATAGATTTAGCATGCCTTACCACTAGTGATGTGTTAATGTCATGGTTATTATGAAAAGGTTGTTGTTGTTGATGGCAATTCCATTTAGTTGTTCAGAGGCCCCCAGAAAACAAAAATGCAAAAATGAGGTCTTTCCTGCCCCCCCCAGACCAGAATGCCACTCATATTATGTTTGCTAAATAAATAACGCACATCCTTGCAAAGCGGCATCGTGTTCCTTGGGGGGGGGGGGGTAGGGTCCATATTTGGAATTTCAATTACCCATTGAAGCCTGTATTATAATTTTTCATAAACCGTCTTTTAGGGAATTGTGTAAAGGGGATGTTTTTTGAAACCGGCAAAGTTAACTTGGACATGTCCCTTTAAAAATGTCGAAATGTTTGCAAGTTCATCTGCTCTCCTGAAACTACAGAGGGCGTCCTCCATTCCTTATCCCGCGATGGTCCTTTAGATTAACCGCCTCGACCCCATAACTTAAAAGTCTGTGAAAGCAAACTGCCGATAAGCAGTCAAGTACGTTACGGAATCAGTTTTTTATGATATATTTCCTTGAAGCATGTTAAAGCGTAACATGCCATTAACCACGGACTACCCGTTATTTCATTTCATATGAGTTCTGCTCTGATATATCGCCGCCAATCCAAATTCACTCAATTTACAGACAGAACCATCACCCAAGAGAACATTCCGGTTGCCAAATCACGATGTATACACTGTAATATAAGTTACGGCATTATTAGAAAGAAAATAAGGCAATAATGCAGATAATACACGCAGAAACACTATTACATTCGACAAAAAAGAAACCGCCTTCACTGCATCATCGATTTGACTTAACTTGATTTGCATCATTCCCCTAAACTTTCTTCCTCACGTATTAAGATTAGAGTTGATGGCTGTCAGGATATTAAAGATCATGTAACCAATCGGGTTCTTCATGATTCCCCTTTTCCCGTTTTGTCGATAACACACACCGTGTTTTGTAGATAGACGCAAATTAATACAACACATGTGATTTTACAATAATAATATGAAGTTATATGAAAGGGCAGAACGCGTAAGGTCCCGTCTCATGACTTCCGCCTGCAATGCAGTGCAGTGCTGCTGCAGTGCCGATATATCGATCACTTTCTACTGCACCTGAAATGCAACTCACTGCAATGCAGTTAACACGCATTACTTTTGTTGCAGTACTGCCATGCATATCTTGCGCAGAGACTGCGATTCGGGCAATGCAACTCACTCACTGCCCATTGCAGTGGAATTATGAACGGTACCTTAAAACGTGGGTTGGTAATATATTTTTAGCCACCAGGGTTACCAAATGATCCATATAGTTAAACTAAGAAGTTTGATAATAGGCTGTCTTTACTGGAAGAAAAAAGTCATTATCATCATCAGTAGCTGTATTTTCTATGCAAAAAGTTCGAAAGCTGTAAGGTGGGCGGTTAATGACACTTCTTGAAAAAAATAAGAAGACATCAACACAGAAATTCTAACTTGGTTCAAAGAAATGATATCGAATGAATGTGCCAAGTTACTGTACATATTACATTTGAGAAAAAGTGTTGCTCCGCTATGCAATGTTTCTATAGATCAGGACATTGAGCTGTTATTTTCACAGCTCATGTCATGATATAGTCAGGTAGAACCTTCAATGTGACCGTCCAGTTGAGTATATAGGCAATTTTTTTTTTCTGAAACTGATCGATTTGTAAGGGTGTGTAAGAATAAGAATCTGCCGGGTGCCAACCCGGCATCCTTGGGCATTTTGATAAATTCAAGATGGCGTCGCATTAATGATAATTATATATTCAACCCTATATTATCAAACTATGGAGTTACTAGATATCCTAATATAATGGAATTCCCCAATGAACAAGTGTCTGGCACTTTGTAACATTAAGTCATAACACAAAAACTATAAATAATATAAAAAAAATCCAAAGATTTTTAAAATATCCCTATGACATACCTACAGCAAATACCTTGCGATAAAATAGACTTGACGACTTATGGTTTAATTTTATTAAACACAAATACATATAATTTCTGATACTTTTAAAATTGTTAACATGGCGACAATCATATGGCAGCCAAAACGTGAACTCTTCAAAAATACTTGACAACAAATTTAATCAGTATTACAGCCGTCCAAATCGAAATCATGTGCCAATGGACATTAAAAGTGTACCTTTGATCCTTACCAATGTACAACATACATTTCATTTTTTTTAAAAAAAACTACCAAAACCAAAAAAACCGAAATAAAACCAATAATTGTGGCAAAGTTTTTCAAATACGAGAAGAATTACATTTTTTTCACATATTATGGGCACTCAATTTATAATTTTGACACTTTTTATTCATCGGAACTACCTGGTATCACTTGGTTATGGATCATAGGTACATTTCAGAATTGTTTCATTGACACAATAAGTCTTAACTTAAGGGTAATATTTAGAAATTTGTGTCAAGTGTTTTTTGAAAGATATTCACGTTTTTGGCATGCCATATTGATTGACGTAATGTTACAAACTTTAAAAGGTATATAGATACATTTATTATCTAACAAACATATATAAAACTTCATGTTTATTTTTTATCGCAGGTATTTGCTGTTCTAGGGCATATTTTAAATGGATTAGATTTGGCTTCCATTTTGAATTTGAAGTATGACTTAATGTTACAAGTGCCATGAAACTTGTTCATGGATTCCTATGCATAGTAGTAAACTCCATAGGTTTGATTTCATATAGGGTTGATGAAATATATAATATCATTTATGGCGACGCCATCTTGGTTTCTCAAAATGCACAAGGATGCAGGTGGGCACCCGGCAGATTCTTATTCTACACACCCATATCTAGATTTTCAGCAAAAAACATGGTGTATATTTTATACTCAACTTTACGGTCGGGGCATAATTTGGACCATATCCACCCGACTAATAGGATATTGCATAGCGGAGCACATTTTCTAAAGCTCTTGCAAATGAATGTGGTCATGGACCTCTTTAGGGTACATCAGGGCAACAGAGGGCATGGGTTTGGTGGAGTCACACCCATCTGGTAGTTCCAAATGGTAATAAATTAAATAAATAAAAATATTTTTTTTATATTTTTCTAAATAAAGAAATAAATAAAGAAATTAAAGAAAGAAAGAAATAAATAAAGAAATAAATTAAATGTGAAATAAATCAATGTAATCATCAAATCAAGCAATAAATCAACAATTCAATCTTAACCAACTGTTTAGATGCCAAGTCCTTCATACCATTAGTATTATTGACTGGCAAAATCAAAAACTCACAGGGTGCCAGAAGTTCTTAACGGTTGCATTGATGTTGTTATAAGGACTCTCAGGTGCGTTGCGAATCCCTCGGAGATGAGATTGTAGATTACCCATAATTGGGTTGCATACCTCCATGATGAGAGTAAACGGATCTAACGAGGGAAAAGAAAACAAGTTCAGGTGACTTATTATTAGGGTAGTTAGGGCTAATTTAAACACGAATCCAGAAGTTAGGATTATGGAGAATAACCTTTAAAGCCAAAATCAGTCTTTCCCCCGAATCTAGAATTCCCACTTTGTTTCTCATTTGCTAGTTTTGCCTCATATAAAATTACATTCCATTCTTGGTGAAACAGGATTAAATTCTGTTTACATTTGCCTTAAAAACGGTCACTATTTCATGACATTATCAATGTGGGGATATCGGGATTCGTATTTTTGCCACAAATAATCGCCCGTATTTAAAAGATGTGTCTCAGTCTTACCATTGCAGAAATCCTGTTCCCAACAATTTCCAAAACTTACAAAGATATCAACTACGACACAAAATTGATGGGCGGTGTTTATGGTCGGGTGTATTACTTTTTCATCCATAACCACCCACACAACTCTGCCCAACCAAGAGCTCCATTTTGTCCAATAACAAGGATACAAACCCAAAACATTGTGATAAATGCTGAATATTTATACACTTTTGTATATATATTTATTTGAATCGTGTGAAAATTAATCGTAAAATACGAAAAAAAAAAAATATAAATCCTAGCGCTTGCAACAGCATGGCTTATATGATTTGACCCCCGTTATAGTAGGGTTAGTGCGCAAAAGAAAGTATGGGTTTAGTTTATAGTTGGCATGTTAGAAGAGGTTTGAAGGCCGAGAACAAGGAAGCAAGATTTCACAATATGTCACATATTACAAGTAACATTGACTTCTGTAATTTCTATGTCAAAACAAATCAAAATTGCAGGATGTGGAGTTCTCCACGGCATGGAAGGATTGTCGTTGTATGTTTTGTTGCATCGCGGGAAATTTTTAAGAGGGCAAATTCGGCGTGAAGTAATTTTCTTTGCAAATAGACAAAAACGTTCCACCGAGTGTAGACCTCTCAAAGAAGGTGGCAGAAATTGGAAACATTTGAGTTTAAAAAATCTTTTACGTTATACCTTAGAATTAAGGCAAGTCACCCACCAAAAATTCTCGGGGGGTGCAGGGTGACCGTTCCTTAGCTCAGTTTCAACTGCAAAACTATTGCGCTGACTATCTTAATCCCATTTGATATGATAGGGTTTGTTTTACGGTTTGCCGTTAAACTTCTTAGTACCCCAATCTATGTTAACAAATAAAACTTACGTTTTCAAGTTGAAAGAACTATCTGTTGAAATGAAAATTTTTAAAAAAAGAATTAGGTATGGTGGGTATCGGATTTTCCTATGAAAAACCCAAAGAAAATTATACGTTGTAATCGTCTTTTCGATGGCAAAAAAAAGAGTAGGTTAATGGTAGGTTTTGTTGGGTATTATTCAATTGGTTATACAAAAATTATTAGCTTCAAATTCATTCACGATTCAACATCCTTCCTCCAGGCATAGTTATGCAAAACCTTGAATGGACAAACAAAAGCACTTAAATATTTCAATTCATTGCTAAAGTTTTTGGGCAAATGTCCTTTTGGCAAGTGTACTTGTTGCCATGTGTTTGTTACCAATAGAGAGTTTCTAGATTTTCTTATGGCACACCTACAATAATGTGCGCATTTGAAATACAGTCAAGTTATACGGACATTAAGGTAATTAAAAATACTAAACCATACCTTTGTCAGTGCAGCATCCCAGCATGACAATAATGTTAGGATTAGGCTCCAACATCCGGTACACTTTTGAGCTCCTTGGAAAAGTTCGCTACGATTCCGACTCTGTGCCCCTTTCCTTTAACATTTTTACAGCTACCACCGTTTTTACACCCTTTTCCAAACTATCAAGAAAAAAAAACGGAAAGAATTCGTAGACTTGGAATGGAAGAGGTCGCATGCAACCTTAGAGGGCGGTCATAGGAGAGATAAAATCGACCAATTCTGTGAATGCCTCTTTTAGTCTAGCAATTATATGGGTCCCATGCACCCCCTTAAAACTAAATTTAAACAATTTTTAAATCTGTACGAATCACTTAAAGAAAGAATTTTTATGGTACCAAAATCAAATATTGTGCCACGGAGTCGGTGGGCGGCTATTTTGGATTAAGAGGGATTAATCGTACAAATGGTTCAACAAATTTTTTTTAAAGTTGAAAAGTATCTCAAATGATTGTCTCATCATAAGGAACAGAAATATATACAATGGCATATCTGTGATGTTCAGTTACAGAGATATGGTGAAAATGCGTTAAGGTCATTGAACTTTTAATTGGTCATTGTACGGGGCCAACTTTTTAAAATGCTTAAATACTGAAAAAGTAGTGTCAAAATTGTTGTATTGAGCATGACCACCCTGGAAATGTACAGTTTCCATGATATCAGATTCTTCCATTTTGGTTTATCGGTTGAAAAGATGAGTAGTCCCTAATTCCATACAAAACAATACAAATTTGATTATAAAAAAGGGTAACTTTAAAACCCCGGAAATTTTTACCCCCCCAAAAAAAACCTCTAATCAACATCTAGATAGTTGCAAAACATACTTTCTTGCATTGCTCATGTTACAATAGCTTACAATTTGATACCAAAAGTTGTGACGATCAATGCATTTTGTTAAATTCGGCCTCCTGTACATGACAAATCAAAGTGCAATGACCTTATCACATTGTCACCCATATCCCTGCAATGAATATCACCAAATATGCAAGTATATATTTCCGGATTCCTTATGATGAGACGAATCATTTGAGAAACTTTTCAACTCAATCAAACATTTTATATGACAGATCTCTTTGGGATCCAAGATGGCCGCCAAACAGGCCCTGTGGACAATATTTGATCAAAATTCTTCAAGTTGATGTCGTAGAGATTCTTAAAAATCATGCTCGAATTTAGTTTTAGGGGGGGTGGGGTGCATGGGAACCCCATTGTAATCTGCTGAGACTATTTAATAGTAAATATATTCACAAGTTATAAATTCCAGATCCGTACGTTTATTTTTTTAATGAGCTATTATTAGCACAAATTAAGACCGTTTTGTAATTCTCTGTTGGTAAACTTTGGGGCTGCAAAATTTGGGGGTGGGACCAAATTAACAAAAAATCCATTTAATTTGCATCATTAATGGTCACTTAAAATGTATACTTTTTAACTGTCATTCCGCGACTTGAGTATTTGCACAGTGTTGTTTTTGAGCATTTTTTATATTTCGAAGTTAAGATTTTGGTTACGGTTTGATGTCGTTTTAATGGGACTCATAAAATCGTATAGCCAGTACCCTAAGCACAATTTATTGCACTTTTTCCTAAAAGCGTGAAACTTGGCATTCCTATAGATATTGAAGCCCCTGAACATTTCTGATCGAGTGCCAAAAATTATAGCGCCCCCATTGGCCTACAAGGCCCTCTATAGTTTTACCCACTTATTAAATATTTCCTTCAAGAGCTTATATGCCATAACTAAACACATTTTTGACCAAAATAAGTCCAATAAGGTTTAAAATGATGCACCTATATATAACTATCATTTACGTCAATATCATATGACTCCATCTTAGATTTCAAAATGGCCGCCAATGAAAGCCCACATTTAAGACGGAACTGAGTTAGAATGATAAAAATGCTAATTGGGAGGAAACCCCACATTGGTAATGCTGAGGAGTTAAGAAAGCACACTGATGATAATGCAGAGCAGTGTAAGCAGATTAGCAGTAATCATGAATTTTCAAGATGGCGGCTTTGATTCACAAATGGCCGCCATGAACTAAAGTTGGAATTATAAGCCAAATGAAGCATACCTTTTGAAGGGTTATATGATCATTCGCCAGCTATTGTTTGACTGAATTAAAGGTACAGTAAGTGCTGCAATAGATCGGAAGATGTAGGTCCAATTTGATATCAATAACCTACCACCTAGATTTCAAAAAATGGTGCCACTAAAATATCCACTACTTTCCACATTAAGCATTACTCCGCCTATGAATGATGAAAAAACACTAAGGACGGTCCCACATTGACAATGCTAAAGAGTTTAGACAGAACACTGCTGACATATGGTAGTAGCCACAATTAGCAGGCAATCTTGAATATCAAGATGGCGACTGAAATGGCTGCCATGGAAACCATTGTTTGCAAATATCTAACTCTGAACCACCATTGGATCTAGTTTCGACTGACCGAAACCATTTCTAATTGTAAGAATTCAAGATGACCCCTTTGTAGGAAGCTGGTTAGTATGCTCTACCAAGCGCTACTAAGTATTCTTAGTATCTGAGTCAGTTATTTTTTGTGGCACTGTTGGTGATGGCATAAAGTAGAATGCATAAAAGGTCCCCCAGCTATTCTGGTTTGATTCCATGCTCCTGAGCACTTACTTCGAACCAGCGCACTCAAGCTTTGCCACCCTAGAGATGGGTCCATTATGTGGTTGGTTCCACCTAGCTTCCAGTCCCAATTAATAGGACCACGTGGACTAGGATGTATAAAAAAAAAGACAGCACAAGTACCCTAAAAGAGATTATCCAGGACTTTCAATAAGGCTCCAATGGAAAGCCTGCAGTACTGAATTGGATAGTTAGTACAGATGATTCTATGGACGTCTCACAAAACCTGCCCTCATTTTAGACCATTTGCGTACAGTGTATCAATGGCAAACCTTTTTCTGGTTGATGTGGTATATAAATGGGGTTTTTGGCAAAGTTTTACCAAACTTACTCAAATAGAATAATTTTACTCAGGTGGTGGAAACCAACAATTGTTTTTAATTTAAAAATGTTGATAAATTGGCTAACGATGGGCCTCGGGGCTACAGGTAGAAATTGGTATATAGCCATGATTCTGCTTTCAGATTTAGAGGTTACATTTCTACCAAAAACCAAACTTGGGCCCCATCCCATTACAACACCAAATTCAGAATCATTGGACTTATCGACCTAAAACAATGTTAGGTATTGGTAAGCCAGTACTTAAAAAGACCAAGCCTAAGGTCCAAACGTCTTAGGTGCAAAGGTTACCTGAAACTTTAAGCTGATTTTGTTTTAAAACAAAAGCTCATTATGGACATTTCTAAAAGATTGCATTGCTTATTCTGTTGATCTTGGGACAAATCTTGAACAAAAGTGTTTGGCAAACTGTCTTACCGAACGGGACCAAAGTTGAACCTGAAATTGTGTTTTACAGTGCGGCATAAACAATACTCAACATTGTTGGTAGGGAAGGGAGTTTTGGATGGCCCAAAAAGCTTCAAGCTTGACACCAAAACAATCATCCCAGTATTCTTTTTGATTCCCTATTTTAGATTTTATAGGTGCAAAAAATTAACAGTGGGTTGACCCACATAGTACAACTCGTCCCCACTTACACATCCAAATTGAGATGTGGTATATCAGAAGAAAGTTCATAATTCTCATTATACCCCAGCTGAAATTTAAAGCCCAGGAAAATGTGTCATTGTATATGAACAAAAACTCCCAAATGTTGTCGACCCAACTTAATTATCACAGTCTCCTATGGCTAGTTTAGTACATTATCAAGTGTTGAGGAGTCACAAAGGAGTGTGTGAAAATATCGGATTCAAAACATGATAATGCTAAAATCGGACGATTTACGCCCAATATTAATTGGTCATGCTATGAGTTTGAAAAGATTGGGTCAACTGGCATTCTCACCCAATATTCTTGCAACTCATAACTCGACCATTAAATTTGGGCTTAATCGATTCCAATTTTTCTTATATCACATTTATGCGTTTGCTATCCAAATGGCTCTTGACCGATTGACCCAAAATTTTTGAAAGTTGTTTTTTTAATGAAAATCAGACCATGATCGTTTCACCGCCTTATTTAATTAGTGACTTCCAAATTTTAGCAAGATGTACTTAATGAATTTAAAAGTGCTATTGCTTGGCAGATTCAATTACTATCAGAAATGTTTGTCAGGATATTTAACACAAAATCTAACATAAACACCTTTGTGTTATTCACAAAGTACTACTGCAAAACAGTGATGAAGGACATGCCAAACCTGGTGCATGTTCATTGTCCCATATGTTGAACTTTGCAATAAGATACCTCAAAACCTCGAAGGAATTTTCATCAGACCCCAAAGTGTAACATCATTTATACAAAGGTGTATCTTAGTATTGGTAGTCCAATAAAGAATGTATACTTTATATAATACACATGGCTCATAACTTCTAATTGATGGATTTGTTAGCTCTCAATGAAATATAATAGAGATGTGAAACATACATAATAATCAGTGATTTGAATTTCTCCAAAACACAACGATGTTTAACAAATACCAAAGATGTGTGTCTTTAACTTTCCATTTCGAAACAGGCTACGATTAGCATTCAATTATAAAATTATAGAAGTGGCATAAGGGCTAACATGGATAATCAGTTGTGGCCATTTGGAAAATCTAAGATGGCAGCATTATTGACTTTGATCTAAAAAAATACTGATAAATTAAAGTGCTTAAATCTCGTACAGGGAACTTTGTTTGACCAAAGCGGTGATTTGATCACCACCTTCAAGGAGGTACATTTCATATTGGGTACATTCGAATACTAGTTCTTAGCGGAATTTTGAAATCAGATGCCATCTTGAAATTCGGAGATTTCTGCTATCTGTTACAAGTGCAATGCCATCAATGCATTTTCTAACTTCCTAGCATTACCAATGTGGATTTGTCCTAAAATAGTGTTTTTAGCATTCTTAACTCAAAAATTAGGCTTAGTATAGATTTTCAGTGGCGCCATTTTGAAATCTAAGATGGCAAGCCATGTTGATTTTAACCTAAATCAATAGCTCTTACATATTGCATCATTTTAAACTTCTACTATACCTTATTTTGTCAACAAATAGGGAATTATGGCATTTAAGATCTTTGAAAGTAATATTTCATAATTGGGTAAAAAACTATAGAGGGCGCTGTAGGCCAATAGGGGCGCTACATTTTGGGCACTCGGCAGAATTGTTCGGAGCTCAATAGCTATTAGCATACCAAGTTTCATGTTTTAGGAAAAAGTGACAAATACTCAAATTTTTGTGCTAGGGACTGGGATATAATTATAAAACTCCCTCAAAATTTCGTCTTGTCAAAGTTGTTAAAAATTCAACAAAAGTATATAAACAAAAACAATTAACATCAATAGCATTAACTGCAACAATTATCAATAGAATAAAAAAGAAAATCACGGTATTACCCATGCCTCAGCACGGACGACATTGGCAAATGCACCACTTCCAAAGGAGTTCGTGTAGTAATTTCAGCTTCTCTCGTGGAATTCGGCACCGATTTTCCTTTCGGATTATCATATACAGTGGAATGTCGCTTCCATCCCTCTCTATTTGCAACATGGACAAATATAAAGTGAAAAAGAAAAATTTTGATGATAGTTTACAATTACAAGATCTTGTGTATTTCAAGGTCGAATTGAATGAGTGCGCTACTTATCGAAACAGTCCGACCCGAAAATTATCCTGAAATCTAAAATGCAAGTTTAACATTTATACGGTAATAAAACGATTTTCGGATCTTTGAAGATGTGTTGCAAAGCATGGTCACGGTACTTTAAAGGACCGAGGCATGAAATATTCAGACATAATGAAATGGACCCTTACTGTTAAAATCATTCAACAAAATGTAAAGGAAAAAAAAAAACATTTTGGAGTAAAACTGTAAAAACAGCAAGAGTAGGGCAATTCCATGCCACGGAAAATCAAGGTTGTTGCCACCTTGTCAGACATTACAGTGCATCTACAGGATGTTTTTGCCACAATTCAAAAGTATTGAGACCGTGATTCAGCCATTGTACTTCAGGCTTGATCTGACAAGTGAAAGGGGTATTAGCACATATACATAGCAAGGTCTTGAGCTGCATGCTTTTCAGGTTTGAATAAAAATGCTGACGTATGTCAGATCTTTGGCGTCTGTGAAAGAGATGTGAAAGCAAGAATAATAAACACCCAAACTGTTTTCAAATTTGTGAAGTCATTTCAGTAGAGTCTTCACTTCACTTTCAATTATTTAGGAATACATCACGGAATAAAACACAGAAAAGAATACATACAGGTACACTTATTTTCCAACTGTGATCCTAATGCAATATACGGTAATACGAAAAGATTGCACATAACATTTTAACTTAACTATCAGCAAGAAAGTCAAGTACAAAAAATAAAAGTAATGGACAGATATAAACTTTAATAACAAAAACAAACAAAAAAAAAAAACCCTGAAAACCAGGACCAGCTAGTTAATTAAGAAGTAAAACGTGCACTTTCATTACTAAAGTTCTACATGAAAAAAAGGGTTGTTTAACTTCTCTTTTAAAGATGCTTGGACTGTTGAGATTACATGAGGAGGGAGTGAAGTTTCCATAAATTAATTTAAGTACCCTTGTACATACATGTTTTTGACCATGAGACCAATACGTGGCTGGAATAAGCAAGGGTGCCTGATTAGTACAATATATGACTAGTGGAAAAAGACTATGAATCCCATTTGAAGGTTATATTTGGGGATTTGCCGTTTGAAATACGAAACATATGATGGACAATGTTTTGTTGAACTCGGGTTAATTGACATGCAGCCAGTTTAACTTGCTAAACTCCTCAAAACCAATATGGGACCTTGTTGATAGATTTAAAACACTTCTATTAATTTTGTTCTGGGTTATTTGAAGTCTGCGTTTTGTTTGTTTGGAGAGAGAGAGGTAGGTACCACGAACTGCAGGCATAGTCATAATGACATTGAAAGAGGGCAGAAACCAAGAGCTTTTGGGATCCACATTTAAAAAATGGTCCATTTCATTATGTCTGATTATTTTTTCATGCCATTATGTACATGGTTCTAAAACAGCTTAACAAGGAATTCTATATAGCATGATAGCAGGCGTCAATTGACATGTATGTCTGGTTTGGGGGTTGTGCATACTTACGGGTTGATTTCTGAATTGTGCCCCAGCTGCATAAGTGTTAGCTTTTGCTTGCCATGGTCCGCCTCGTGTCTGCCTCCGTGTCCGCCTTTATGCCCACCTCCTCGCCCGTCTTCTAACTCGCCTCTTTGTCCTGACGAATAGTCGTCTTTGTTTGGGTCCACGCCTTTGCAGTAGACAACACTATTACAATGACAATTACTAAGATAACGACTATTACGACTACTGCAATGGCTATGGTGGCTGTAGAACTGAGGCCTCCTTGGGGACTGGGTTCACCACCGCCGTTGTCAGGCGGGACAGGAACTGTAAAAAGAGTTAAAGGAAGATGTATTTTATACAGTGGTAGATTGAAGGGACACCCAGGTATATATTGACAAAGTTCTGTTTTATCCCTCGTTCTACAGAGGACCCGAAGTAATCATCTGGCTGAAATTTCAATGATTTTACTTCATGTGTTTTAGTTTTATAGTTATTTAGAGAATAAAGGTATGATTGGGAAAACCGGTACTTCTTACGACGAATTGAAACAAAGGGATGACCATTATTTAAGTTGAAGAACGAGGGCGGAGGCCGATTTCTTCCACGCAAAATAATGGTGTCGCCGGGTTCAATTAGTCGTAAAGAAGAGAGTACCGCGATTCCCCAAATTCATACCTGTATTCATATTAAAGATCATCTTTAACCCAATTTCGCGATGCTTACGGGCTTAAATACAACCAAGAAAGGACTGTCACCCCCCAGTGAAAACAATCGAACAAACCGCTGAATGCAACGATAATACGCAACGAGAAGCAACGTGAGAGGCGCGCGCGAAAGATAGCAAAACGCGGTATGATGCGTGCGCTTCAACATAAAAATCACTTCAATACGCAGCGCGAACTACTTGGGTTCACTAATCGGAATTGAAACCCGGGCATAACCAATGAAATTGCTTACATTTTCACAAGCTGTTTAAGGACAGTGTCAACCCTGGTGCTTTTGTTTTTAAACGAATTTCGGATTTGCCACCATTTTAAAACATTCAACTGTGTTCTCATAGTTACCAACACAGGTTATCACTGCAGACAATCCTGACTGAGCTGTATTTTTTTGCCGGTTTAAAACAGCCGTGTGACCATTTAAAGTTCACACAATGCTGGTCTAAACGACGGGAATTTAAGCACATTTCACGCGTCAGGCGCAAGGGCCCATCGCGTCGCAGCGGTGAATTTTTGCTGGCGTAAGGAGAGTCCGCGTGTTTTAATGTACTGTTGCGCGAACGCATCTTGGAAAAACGAAAAATAAATTATTGAAAATGTAACAAAGCGCTCATTTAGACCAGATGAAATTTCATTTCTCTCTAATTCTGGAGTTAGAGAAAAAAAATATGTTTGATTCAATAGGCCATACAAAGATGTATTTTCATCACTTGCACCAACATTCTCAATTTTGGAGTTCAAAGATTAACGTTATTGAGAAGGAGACAGCTGAAATGAGTGAAAAGTCACTTGTGACTAAAAACACGGATTTTCTCAAAGTTCAATTTTCGCAATTTTGGCAAATTTTCTGACAAGATAACTCCAAAAATACCGAAGTAAAAGGGTAAGGTTTAACTTTCCGACGATAGCAATTGGTCTCTCTAGGGACGGTTTTCTCAATTTTCATTTCTCGAGTTCTACTAAGATATTCTCATTATATACTCAAATTTCGGAAAGAAAATACGATCCCCACTTTTTTGACATTTTTCATATATATTTCGGAAAACTAAGCTCTATTTTAAAAAATGAAACAAAACGTCCTAGACAAATTGTTCTTGTTCTAAAAAAATAACATAAGCAATCATGATATCAATTGTTTTTGTTATGCTTGTCTGAAAATTTTGGGGCAAAATGTGTTTTTTTAGTATTTTTCTCAAAATACGGAAAGTCTGACATTAATCTGATGCCATCATCGGTTCATCGTCCAATTTTCTTTCTAGAAAATGTTATACTTTTACATACAAAATCAAATATTTGCAATAGTTACAAACCAAATAGTACTCGGAAACTCAAGGTTCACACTGCCACCTTAAGAATGTTTTATATAGGCTATATTGTATATTGTTCACCATAAGCCATTGTATTAATTGCCCGCCGAATTCTGACATTTAATAAACAATTGCTCTAGTTCAAATGATACGATAGTACCTTTTCGTTTGGGGGTATTTGTTAATTTGGAGGTTTTTTCTTTTTTTAAAAAAAGATAGCTTTGAAAATAACAAACTGAAGGCGCACCCCACGAAATCGCTGTTGAATGTCACTTAAAAACGGCAAAGCGTGTTTCACATCATGGCAATCAGAATTTGAAAATGACGGAAAGTTTTGAACCATCAGTTCAACTGTTGAGATTCTTTACAATATATAATTAAATTATTACACTTTTAGCTGTTGTTTGCTGGTTGAAAATACACATTCCGGATGCGACTACCTGCCGGCAATGGATAAGAGAATGCTCATTTTTGATTCTGTCGTTTAAACAACATTTAGACGCAATAAAGACATTCCTATTTTTTCAATCACTTTCTAATTTGTACCAAATCTTGAAGTTTTGGTCATAAATTTGTAGACGAGAAAGGTAATGATCTATTTTAGTGCTAGTTCAGTAAAATTACATCACAATCTTAATCCACCCTCCACCTTACATAAGCACATTGCTTTTTGATCTATAACAAACTAAGCAAATCAAAAGCAAAAAATACACCGTAGTGTCGCCTTCCGTCGCGGTTTGTGAATGTTAGGCCTCATATGACCTTTAACCTTCATATGTGACCTTTGACCTCATAAACAAATAAGGGTTTCCATGTAATATCCATAAACCAAGTTTGGTTCCAAAAATTGAACTTCAAGTTTTCAATTGAGGTCAATTTTACATTTTCAGCCTATCTTACAACTTGACCTCATATGACATTTGACCTTGGTATGTGACCTTTGATCTTGGTATGTGACCTTTGACCTGGGTATGTGACCTTTGACCTCTTCAACAAATGAGGGATCCCATGTTGCACCTATGACTCAAGCTTGGTTTAAATTCGTCGAAGTATGCGGATATTACTGTCAAACGCTAACCGTTTTTTCACAACAGTTAAGAACAGACTACAACAACAGACATCAACAGACATCAACAGACAACAACAATGGACAAAGTGATCCCTGTGTGTCTTCCTGCCTTTAGGCAGGCGACACTAAAATGGTAGTGTGCTTTCAGAATCCTTGGTGAATGTATGCACATTCTTCATTAGCCAGATCAAACCACAACAAAAAAAAAGATCTTTGGTAAAATTAACTGACGAGGATCTGATGCGACGCGTGTACTCGGGAATGTGAAATTCCTTTGAATCGACCGAATAAAAGAACTTTCGTTTCGCGTACTCGTATTGCATATGACATTTAAACCGCTCTAATACCAGGATGTCAAAGAACTTTCACAATCTTGTTAATGGGGAGGGGGGGGGGGGTCCAACTTTTACGTTGTGCAATGGTTAGTCCTTATCTGTTGTTGATGTATTATTCATATTAGGCCCTATTATTTAATTTCGTTATTGTTTTTTTTTTTAATTTTTTAGGTTTTTTCTTTTTTTAAATCGAAATTGAGTCCACTCAATTTTCGAGTCCCATGGAAAATGTTAAATGAATCCTGCCCGAAATTATTATTGGATGTGCGTATATTTTGTATCTATAAAGCATTTCCAGTTTCTATAGTTTGCGAATTTGTATCCATTGTGACTACATCGATAATGGTCCGTCCATTCATGATGATATGCATACGTTATCTGAACTCGCAGATAAGTGTTTACGGAATTCACTTCCCACAAGGCATTTTATTGTGAGTAAAATGATGTTTACAAAAATACAAGTAAGTACGCATGTGTCTATCGCAGTCGCCAATATGTGAAATCCCCGTGGGAGTATCCATGGGTGCTGAGAGAGATCACGCACGGGGGGGGGTGGGGGGGGGCACTTGATTCAAAAGTGGTGGATATGATGCGTGAAAAACATGTGGACTTTCAAAAGCACCCGAAACACGTATTTTCACCGACTAAAAAACAAGCGTAAAACATACCCAACTAAACAAGTATTTTTATCTGTTTTATAATACCCTCAATAAGTACGCGTGCATGGAATCGTAAATATACGCTTTATTATCTTGCTTTGCTGTACTCCAAGTTCGATTACAAAGTTTTTGATGATTTTGTCCTGCGTAATGAGATAAGATAACATGACATTTCAGGGTTTTTTAAGAAAAAAAAAAACATACCATTTTTCCATTATTTTGTGTTTTCTGACAACCGAAACGATGTACGCGCGTACATCGCTTGTTGGAAAAAAGACACCCTTTTTACGCGTTTTCTTGTTCACGCATAATTCCACCTTTGCCAATAAAAGTGCCCCCCCGGGGGGACACGCACACCCGAGGGGTTAGTAAAAAAAATCGTTTTTAGCCTTCAGATTGCAACCAGAATGAGTGCAAATAATGTCAAATTGCTGATTTGAAAATGACGCATAATTGTCAGGGGTTTGCTCCACAAGTGGCTTGCCCCTGGCTACCCTAAAGGGACACCAATGGATGAAAAAAATTGACCATAATGAAAAGGACCCTTCTGAATTCCACTTCCACGATTTGAAAACAATTGGCATGTGTACATTCTGTAAAAATAGTTTTAAAAACAGGAAGAGTCCATGGGGGGGGGGGGTGGCAGTTTGTGGCAATTTCTGGAACAGAAGACCAAGGCAAGGGTGTTCACATCCCTGACCCGGAATTTACAGGTATCTCGAGTTTTGCGACACAATTCAAAAAAGCATTCAGACCGGGATTCAGGCATTGCTACTTTCGGCTTGTAGTAAGATATTGGTCTGGCAGTGAAAGATGGATTAGCCGGGAGTAGCACATCTCGCAATGATGTGGTTTACGATGACAACATGCTTTCCAAGTTTGGTAAATGCTGGCAGTATGTCAGAATCCTGTTCCACAATGCCACAAATGCCACCTCCCCCTGGAAATCTTCCCCTGTTTTTACGTTTTACAGAATGTAGACTTCCAAATTGTTTTCAACTATTGGAATGAGCCTCATTTCCGTAGAAAACGAAGAACGGCGTCCGGGATCTTTCAATTACAATAATAGAAAGCGGATAATTTACATTTACTTGCAAAATAAAATTCCAAGAGTTAAGTATTATGTTCATGATATTTACCAAATAGTTATACGTAGCACATATTAGGCAGGTTTAGATGCCATATGCGTCCGGTGTGTGTTACGAACAAAGAATTTCACGTTTCGCATAAGTACCCATCACTTACGGAACTTTATAAACCTCGTTAAGTGTCTCAGCTTCAGGCGACAAAGCGTAACGAGCTAAGCAAAGCAAGCGGACAAACAAAATATACAAAACAAAAACTAAACTTCAAGAGGGAAAAGGGGAACGAAACGGCTACAAAGAGACAAGCACCACACACGAGTATAATAAGTATGTGATAAGGGGGTCCATGTGCGACCCAACATTTGGGTTTTCAGTTGTGCCATTTAACGGTTTTAGATTCTTTTTGTCAGAAGTTGATATAATTGCATAATAATATCAGTTACGACATATTTTGGTGGGGCGCAAAATTCAATGGCCTTGGCGTATTATAATAATCATTTTGGTGGGCGCTATTCAAAATTGTTTTGCCTTAAATCGTATTCGAGTAACTTTTTGAATTTTTATTTCACCAATGTAAATTTATTTGCGTTTTCCTTATTATGGGCCAAAATTTATGGAAAAAGCACTTCGGAAAGGAAAATTGGGTGCGCGTGCAACAACCGATTTTAATTTTTTTCCTGTTATGTGGTCGTGTTGATACCCCATCAATGGCCAGAGTTTGTTTAAAACATTCCATCGTCAAGTGGTTTCAGAGGGGGAGGAGGGCATGGGACCCCTTATACCACAAACGGGAAGTTGCCACAAGACCTTATCACACACTGTAAGTGTTAACAAATGGGTCGGTGCAGAAGATTTGTGAGGGGGAAATCCGAAGGGCAAATATTAGGGCGTTAGAAGCCTATGATGAGTCTATCGCAAAATCGGGTTTAATCGGGGGATATCAGTAATGTTTGGGACTGAGTGTTACATAATCATGTAGAGGCAAATTCAAGCCAAGCAATATGGTATTAAGCGCTCCCCAACCGATTTCAACTATAATTTCGGTGTTTTCATATGCAAGGCTGTCGCCATATCTTAATTCAAAATTTCAGTTGAATCCATTATACCCTTCTAACATGAGCAGTAATGTGGAATTACAATAAAATATTTTGCAGATGAGATGCGACAAAGGCTCGTTCAAAGGCTCGTTACCGGCACAATGAATGTATTTTTTCTGACAATTACAAGAGCTATTTCAGATTCTTTATAATTGTCATTATAATTAGTATGGTGCGGTTGTAATGGACTAATTTCACATTTAATATAATAGAAAGTGGCTTTTGAAGGGTGGGTAAGTAAGCATTAAGTTCTTGTTAATTTGTGATAAACATACATTTTTACTCAAATGTTTTCAATTAATCAATTCAATCAAGTTGTGTTATCCATTTCGTTTTTAACACAAAGTTCTGGTTTGGCTCTGTCAATGTAGTGGCACTGGGAAAATGACATGTATTTCGTAAGGTAGTAAAAACCAAAGTTTTAAATCCGGTTTTGTTCCCGCTAACGGGGTGGCCCGCAGTCGCCTCACATTCCACAGCAATACTATGTGTGAGGATTTATTGGAGCAAAGATAATAGACCGGATGCATCTTAACGTCAATGTGATGGGATGGCCGCCTTAGGGCTCTCCAGAGCGGCGTCCTTGAGGTAGATCTTCTTTTGGTTCTACCAGTGGTAACTCAGATTTCCTTAGAAATTCAGAGCACCAATGGGGGGACCGTTTAGCCGCCGACAACCCAGCTACCGGTAGTACCGGTTACAAGGAAAACCAGTAGCAGGCCCTCAAGAAAACCAGACCTGACTAGCAAAACCTGCCTGAAAGTGTTTAAATAATTCTCTTTACCAAAAATATTCAGTATGGAAATTAGACAAATCATTGAAATTCATAAAGTTCAATATGGAATGTAAGCTGTTAGTATCTGTTGATTCGGGCACAAACCTAGGTGAACATGAAAAGTATCTTGGGTATAATTGCTGACATACACGGTTACTAACGGAGAAACATCACGGTACAGTAGACCTGATGTGAAGGTAAAATACAAGGCTTAATTCCAGTGAATCAAAATCTCGGGTTAGATGGGGTGACTAGTGGGTCGAGGCCTGAGGAACCGGGGTGCTACCGCCTTAATCATGTTAATATTATGATAATGGTTAAATTAATTAGCGTATGAGAAAACAACTACACCTACCGTCGCACCCGCGCCACCCGTAAAAGTAGGGGGCATTTGCTACACACAAAATTGGGGTATCAGTAAACTCTTACACATTCTCCCCCGTTAAGCCCAGGGCGGATTACCGATCGTGTGTAAACGCAGTGGACCTAATAGCATGGATATAGGTTTGTGATTAAAGAAAAGAAGAAAGAGCTTGCAAAAAAGTAGAGTGAAGAGAGTTTATTGGCCTTCCAACAATGCTATGGCAAACTCTGACTACACTCAATGGGGTCCTTCAGCTTATTGTCAGCAATTCAGGCTAACTGTCCCCAGGGACCGTCCAAATCATGTTATTTATTGATTTTTCTCTCTATAACATGAACAACTTCAAATTGTGAATTTCAAATTAAAGTACAAATCTCTGCTGGCTTATTAAAACGTCCATCAAGCCCACAATCCGTGAGATGGCCCTATTACGAGTAGGTATAGCAAAACGCGTTTGTACAAATAATCAAATTGATTGGTTCCATTGTTTTCAATGTTCAACAATATAAAGCACAAAAAATTATCAAAGAAAGAAAACACTTGGAGCTATGAAAGTCATGAAGAATAAGCTCTATCAAGAGCGATATGGTTTAACGGACTCTTGAACTTGTTCATATTGGTGGACATCTTGATGTGGTGGAAAGAGAATGCGTTTCAAGGTACTGGGGCTTGCTGAGGGGATGATCGGAACCGTATGTGGATAAGTTCCATTCTGGAAAACTGATGTTTTTGTTCAGCTAGGAGCCGAAGAAGGCCGTTGGCGAGCTCACGAATGGACTACCACAAGGGGCGTGATTGCACCTCTCCTGTTCAACATCTTTCCAATGACCAATCTAGTCGTTTTATTTTATGCAGACGATCTTGGAAGTAGCGCACAAGATGCGGAATTCATTCACAGTGTTGAAGAGAGATATCCAAAGCTTTTGGATGAACTCACTCCTATTATGAGGAAAAACCAACTACGTACGTTGCCAAATCCATCAAGGAACAGGGTGTGTGCTTTGCATCTACGCAACCGTGAGCCAAACGTCAGCTTTAAAGTTACCTGGTCTGGAACACACCCTGGAGCACCGTGATAACCTTGTCTACCGAGAGTACCTTGGACCGCACTGTCTTATAAGACCCACATCGAGACGACGGAGAGTAATGTTCACGGCAATAACACTTGAACAAAACTCACTGGCACAAGATCGGGTGCTCGCCACATACCATAAGATCGATGGCACTTGCCTTGTGCCTATGTGGAGAGTATTGCTTGCCCTGTATGGCAAAGATCAACCCATGCCAAGGAAGCTTGATCCAGCATTAAAATGCATCCTGCCGGGCTATCACAGGGTTTGCCTCCGTCCACACCAACGAAACTTATACATCCTAGCAGAGGAATGGCTCCACCAGACATCCGTCGTAGAGTAGCGAGCTGCAAGTGCTTAGCTGCCAAGTATCTAATGTGAAAGACCTATGTAAGGAAAGATACTGATGCCACGCCTTCTTAAATCCAGAGGGAGAGTTTCTTAACCTAAGTCCACAAACACTTGAAAACAAGGGTCTTCTAAGGAGTGAAGAGACTCGCCTGTGGAAAGAAAGACTTGCCATCAACCAAGTAACATTATGGTATTGAACCTGGTGAGCATCTACCACATGGAGCTGACTCCATCCTGGCTGAATGGCGATTGTCTTCAACAGATTGAGACCAGAATTGGCCGTCTAAGGTTTCCTTACAGAAGCGGGGCTACATGAAGGAGATCAGGACAATACGACCGGTGGTTGTGGAACAGCACAACGGACAATGGAACATCTCTTGGTCTGCCCATGCTTGAAGCGGCCAATGCAACAAACAGGACCTGCGGGAATTCAGTGAAGTAATACGGAGGTTTGCCGGTTCACCGCCCAGTCCGGTCTGGCTGTCCTATTGATTGATCGTAATGTTACAATTGCTCCATGGATCCATAGGTACACCATCTAGTAATCCATAGTTTGATATACTATAGGGGGAATAAGTTTATTATCATTTATGGAGACCGCAATCTTGGATCGGATTTCTCAAAATGCTCAAGGATGCCGAGGTGGCACCGGGAGATCTTATGCTACACATCCTAATCTATCCATGTTTCAGCAAAAAAAGTGTGTCCGTACTCAAGTGTACGGTCACATGAAGGTTATCTACTGATATAAGGAGGTTGCCGGTTCAAGTCCGCCAAAGCGCACATGGGTTTTTTTAAAACGTTGTGTGCGCTGGTCATTCTCCAGGAAAGATTAATAAATATTCATTTGGTCTGCCTGGAGAACTTAGTAGTAAAAATTTCAAAACAAATATTAAATTGTATATGTTAAAATTACTACGTTCTGATGATATCAGCTAGGAAAGCGACGGACACCTCTCGGACCTAAGACCCCGAACACCTCTGGAGATAATGTATATATCGATCCTATACCAACCCTGGCTGTTAGTTTAATTGGTAAGGACTATACGGAGGATTGCGGTTCGAGTCCGTCACTAGTATACGGAGGTTGCCGGTTCGGAGTCCGGCCAAGCACACATTGGTTTTTTTTTTAACAGTTGTGTTAGATGGCATCTCAGGAAAAGTTCAAATGCTACTGGAACATAATGTTGATGTTTTGGAGAGGAGCTGGAGAGAGATCAAAATTTTGACAGGATATGAGGTGACTTCAGTCTTGATCATTTAATTATCAACTTTATTTGGTTGTCATCCAGTTTTTAATGTCCTCAACACAGACTTGAATAGTAAGATACGCAAGATGACAAATCAGATTTCTAAAAAGACAAGTAGAGCTGATCGTCATGGAAATAATGAGGAAACAGTTGTGCCGGCGAGAGTTGACCAAGGAGAATTGTAAATGGTAAAGAGCAACGTCCCAAAACAGAGCCTTGTGGCAACCGAATTTCCGGAGTAGTTTAGCTGTAGAGAAATTTTCCCTTCACAGAAATGATTGAGCTCTTTATTTTAAATAGGAACGAAACAAACTGAAACCAAAACTCTCATAGTCGATGGTGTCAAAGGATGCCGATAAATCTAGACTTTAGAGAGAAATGAAGGTAAAACATATTGACCAGCGGTTGAGTGGGCAGTGTGAAAACGTGGAGAGGATTTTCAGGGATTTGGTCATGTGATTTATAAGGATTCCAATGTGGTGGATAGCACTCAGTTAGGTAAAGTATTGAAAGAGTTTTAAGCACATGGGCACACAAAGGGCCGAAGGGTCAGTTCGGGTGCGAGTTATCAATATTTACAACGCGTTGTTTCTATTTAAATTTAAAATAATGGTCGAGGCGGTCTTGGTCTAAGTCTAAACAACTTTGGAAAAACTACTTAAAAGGTAGCAAAGGTCCCCTATGGGTAGTACAGAATTTCCTCTTGAATAAAAAGTGTAGCATGAAAATGTGTATCGTAACACAGCATCTGCCTGTCCGTTTGTCCCAACCAATAATGCTAAGAGTATATTGTTCTTTTTCCATCAGGGCCGCTTGATCCACTTTCCACATGTAGCCGGACAAATCAATGTATGATACACATGTGATCGACATTTCCATTTTAAGAAATATTTAAAATAGATTCAGATTCAGGAATTGAATGCAAAATAGTTTAATGTGCCTATGTCTATTTCTGCTTCCTTAAATTATTAAAAATTTACATTTGAACCTAAAAATCAGTTAGGCCTAATAAAGATAAAAAAAATAAAACAAGTTTGGTTTAACTTTTGTGACTATTAGTTGGTCATATTAAATAGAGTTACTTCATTATATTATTAAGAAGAAATTCGACGATCCGAGCAGTTTTTACTTAACATTGATTTCCCAAACTGAAGACCGTCATTGACAATTGCAGGGCGAATTGGTTTCGGATAGCAGTAGGCATTATATCCTATATCACTCAATAAACTTTTACGAATGACAACAGGTTATAAAAGGGGTCTAAGTTTCCGCCCGGACATTCGCTTACTCCAGGGAACCCACTCGCCAAATGTAGAATGTGAAAGAATCTCAAACCAACCAATAAATCGAAGCACGTGCTTATTACAACGTTCAACACCATGCATAATCATGTTATGGGATCTATCCAACCAAGTACTGCACGGGGTCGTGATGTACAATCAGGGGGAAACCCGGGAAACGGAAAGAGCAATGCGCTATGACACAAGGTTCTGATAGCCCATGTGAAGTGAATGGGAAAAATGGTAATATCGGAACTAGCAAAACGGTACAATGGAACGAGTGTCCTGGATGGGAAATGTTTGAAGAAGTGTGGTTTTGCCTTGCGCATATTAGCACCGTCAAAAGAGCACTAAAAAACGATGGTTATAACTCAACCACTAAACTTTTGCTAATAGGAATTTGATCTTTGGCGACACAAATTGTAGTCAAGTGTCTAGGAAAATAATTTGAGCAAAATTGACGAATAATTGTAATTGAGGTTTTGGCACAATTTGCTAAGCTGTTGAAATTTCTGTGCTTGGTATTTATTAGCGCTATACAAGTACCAAACCCAAGGTTAATATATTAAGCAGAAACAACACTTTCAATATGATCTAATACTGTTGGGCCAAGAAGTTCGATGGTGCATATGCTCTTGACTGCATGTTTTTCAAAGGCAGACGACTTGTCAACTTCAATACTGACAAGGCCTGCTGGCAAACTACACTCAACATAGAGATAAAATCCTCACACACAAGGATATGAAGATGAAAACAAAATGGACATAAGAAAAACAATGGGCCAATCTATATTACGGATCGGAGGAAGATTTAGGGGTAGAACCAGACGATATGGTGGCCAAGTACAGCAATACAGACAGCAAACCCCCAAATTTGGTGCAGTACCGTATGGGTTCCCCATGGCCCACACAAACCTCGTCCTGACGGTTATTCAATATATAAATATTAAACAAATATGAATGCCTTAAAGTGTGATTGCAAACATATATAATGAGGTCAAAATCTGAATTTTCTATTTCACAAGGTGGAGAAACGAATGATATCTTTACTATGGCAGAGTATCGGCACAGTAAATATTTTGGTTTTATATCGTGATATAACGTTTTATTTTCGAAGCATGTGTAGTTACAAACTCATTGATGCTCTGATGAGGGACATAGTCAAAACTATTGACTGAGGGTGAGCTCGAGAGACACATATCAAAAAGACTCGAGCTCACCCGAGGGTGAAGAGTTTGCACTATGGCCCGTAAAAAGGGCATTTAGATTGTTTTATCGTACCTAATAGCTAGTTCTTTCAGCTGCAGTACCAGACTACGCTAGAGCAAAAAAAAAGACTTATACCGGTCAAAAAGCTACTATAACCCGTCAACAAAATTTACTATAAACGACGCACAAAAAGTATACTATACAGGGCAAAAAAGGTACAATACACATTTTATATACGAAACTAGTGAAACTATATACTACGGTATGTCATTTGTGACTTTATTTAACCATCGTATGACAAGGGCACATGGTTCAAATCACTGCAATCATGATAATATAATAAAAAAACTATCACATGGCTCAAATCACTATAATCATGATATATAGAAAATAACCTTTATAGTAGAGTTGGTTCTCAATCCGACGGTTGTTGGGGATAAAAAGGTGGCTCCCGAACCACTATTACTCGCCTTTTTCGACATATTCTGAAACTATATACTACGGTTATGTCATGTGGGGACTTTATTTTAACCATCGTATGACAAAGGCACATGGTTCCAAATCACTGCAAATCATGATAAATATAATAAAAAAACTATCACATGGCACAATTCACTATAATCATGATATATAAAAAACCTTTATAGTAGAGTGTTCGCAAATCCGACGGTTTTGGGGATAAACAATGAAACAAGGTGGAGCCCGCGAACCACTATTCCGCCTATTTTCGCCATATTCTGGAAACACCAGTGGTGAAGCTAAAAAAAAAAAAAGTTGGCAGACAAGACTAACCTACGATTGCATTTTCTATGACTGCATAAATAAGTACAACCTCATCAATAGTTTGCAGGAAATATCACCAGGCGACATGAAAGGCCCAGGTGACAAGAGTTCATCCTCATTATCATTAAACATAATTGTATTTTATGTGTGCAGAACATTATGCTCTATTCATCAAATATGCCAATATCACCAGCAAACATGAGCATGACAGTCTTAGCTGCAAGCTTTCATATGGCGACAGTTCCATCTTTTTCACCAATAAAACAAAAAAATGCATTTTTATGTTTTCGCATGAATTGGTTAATAGTGCATTAAGTATCATATTTTACCTAATCTAATCGCTAATTTAAACCTTAAATGACCTCTGCCCTCCTACGGGTCCAATAAGTAACTCATAAAGGCCATAAAACTCTAAAATAATTCGAATTTTAACCACATGGTACTCAAATATAACTTCAAACCCCCAAAACGATACACAACATACAACTTGAACAAAATGACACAAATCAATACAACTTTAAACAAAATGGCAGACACATACATACCAGAAACAGGTATATCCGGAACAAACCACACTCATTGGAGCAAAGAATTCAACCGATTTTAAAGACAGAATCATTGGTAACCGGGTATAGGTATCGTAGCATTAACCTGCCAGTGTGATAACAACCGAATTGCAAATAATAGGACCCCAACATCGGAATTACTAATTGTCAGTACGACACTTTGTATACTACAACACGTAATTAATGGGAATTCATATCGTTGAACACTGCTGTTTTTCTTCCTTGGTTGTACATTTTTCAGGTGGAAAAATACATTCTAAGAGACCTACAGCCTATCCTTTACTTTAAGCTATTTCTGCAAGTTTCAAACGATGTTCACTCTTTTGGGTGGGTCACTGATTAGTGTCTTTAAGTACTGGCACATTTTTAAAAAATAGGGCAATATTTTTGGCAAGATGTAAAGATTTTATACACATAAGCCTCACCTGAAAGATTAAGATCAAAATCAGCGCCCTTTATGGGTAGACAGAACGATTTTAAAATAAAATGACTACGGTTAATTTATTCAGCAGCGACGGAAATGCGGGTGAAACACAAGAAAACACACACCGGAGTTGATTCCCACCTTGTTTGACCGGTCAGTGTGATCTTTGTGGTGTATCAATATGAGTACGAGTCTAAATGATATTATGTAAGAGACAAATTGTTGATTAGAGTCTCTGTCTTTAGCCTCTCTTAATGTCCCGATCTTGTTTTGGGGTATTTTTATAAAATTCCATTTAAAAATATATCTCTTTTCTTCATATGGACTATCATTTGAGAGCCAACATTGAAGAAGAGACATTTCATACTTTATGAACAATGTGCCGAGAGTTTGCGCTTTAAAGTCTAAACGGCTAGAGGCTGTAATCTTATGCCCCGCGAAATGTTTATATGTTTATATTTTATTTCTACTTATTTAGTAACCGCATTGGGCTATGATAGTAATCGCGTTATTGAACGAACGGTTACCTTGACGATGTTTTAATGTAAATAGGCAATCAAAAAATTTATCAAAATGACAAAGCCATTAAAAGGTTATAAATAGGCAGTATTCTAATTTAAGATTGAAACCATTATATAAAAGGATTGGCGATTATTTGTACGCTCCACCTAAATAAACCATTTTAAGTGTGAGCCCAGCCAAGAAAAATATTCAAAATTATAAAAATGAAATTGAATCATTGCCAAATGATAAAAGAAGGTGGTATTATTTCGTAAAAAGCGGAAGCTCCCTTCCTAAAATGGTTACTCTATTACTTTTGAACACATCATCACCAAAAAGGTGCGAATCTTTTGGGTAAATTTCGTCCAATGTTTGCCACATTTAAACAAAAACCCAAAAAGTGGAAACTCCCTTTTTTCCCCTTTGTGGATTTGGGGTCGATTGCCCCTCCCATGCGTACATGATGCTCATGAATATTTTTTCTTGTTGAACTCACTCTTAACCAAAAGTGTTTATTTGTAGCTTACGTTCACATTCTATTTCCCATCCACGCATCTGTACCGTGCAGTGCCATCTGGGTTGCAAGTCCCATATTTAAACAATCTGACATATGGACAATTGCAGTCGGTGTGAAAAACCTAAAATATGACGAGAAAAGAATTAGGACTTGTAAACACACACCACACACACACACAAAAAACCAACAAAAAAAAAAAAAAAACAAAAACAAAACGAAAACCATTAGCACCTTCATGTTGAAAAGGATTGAGGCCAATTTGGATCATACGACCAGGAATTATGACATGTGGGTTTGTAAGAAGGTCAACAAAAATTAGGTCAAGTATATTGTTTTTTTGTGATATCGTTAAATTCACCGATATAATGAAGGTATAAAGGTGGCGGCTGCTCATAAAAAAAACATTATTTCTGTGACCTTGAACTTATACGTCCTAAGATTAAATTTGGGTTCTGTGAAAAAAAGTAAAATCTAACTATTTTCAAATGAGCCGATGAATATACTTGCGGCTATTTTTAGGTAAATGGAACATTTTAAAAATGTCACCCCTGTATATGACTTTGTTTAATTAGGCATCCGGGCTAAAGATACTGACAATTGAATCTTTGCCCCTTTGGATTGAGTGGGAGAATTTGTGGGCAATTTCATAACTTTAGAAATTTCTTAGAAAATTTAATCCCTTTATGTGACACGCAGGGAAGTAATAAGGTGGAAGGTGGGGGGGGGGGGGGGGGGGTCGGGGGGGGGGGGGGTCTGAATTAGACACCACTGTCTGTTTATTTTAGCACATAAAATATAGTACACACTTTGAAGCTTTATTTATTTGACATATTTGAGAGTTGTACATGACCGAGTTTTCAAATAATTAAATAAATAAAGATACAACAAATAAATATAATAAACAAATGAAAGAAAGAAGATGAACAAATAAAGGAACAAATTGTAAATTAAAGATAAACACCTAAACAGTAACCAAAACTATTGGAGTCTTGAAGGTTTACCGAAATATTAACACGCAAACACGCACACGCGTTCACACACACGCGCACACCCCCCACGCCACATAATGTACGTACAGAAACACAAAAACCGTGAGGCCTTTTTACAAATACTAGGACATCAGAGAAGACAAGACTATACTTTGATTACCACCAAATAGGCGGGCCTCATAACAGTGCCAAAACTGATACCGGAATAATGTAGGATCCAGAACAACGCAAGAAGAGGGCAAGGTGTATTTATGCGTTCTAGTGAGATTATGGCAAACGCCTCCGATATTTTGGTATACTTTACGTGCGGAAGGAACGAAAACGAATAATTCCCGCTTTGGTGGTAATCAAAGCATAATTAATGACGAAAAAACCCCATGGAAAACTTAGGCGGAGAAATAATAATGGAAACTAATTATAATATCGACATTAAGACATAACGGCGAAGACAGATATTTATAACTTCCATCTTTTCATCACATTTTTTATTCTACCTTGACTCTCTGGAGACTCCCCCGTCATAGCCCTAATAGTGATAGTCGTAATCTCATGCTACCGGCTACTCTTGTTGTGTCTTGGTCTGGTACTGGATTGCCCAGCTCAAAAAGCTCGTCACCTTCCAGCATGTCATCATTAAGAATTTCAAAATTTAACTGGCTTTTGATATCTCACACGGGGAAATGTACCGTCATTGGAACTTGGGCCAAAATATAGTCTACACGTCGGCGGTTTCGCCCCAGTGGCGTGTGGCTCTCACTTCTTCTAATCGAGAAAGAAAGTGTGACAATGAAAAAAAAAAAACTAATCCATTGTTTTGGTACACTCGTAAAATAATTACACAAGAACTTAGGAAAAAGTGGCACCGATAGTATAAAGAAAACACATCACTGTGTACTGTTACAAAAAAAAAATATGGAAATGTACAATAAAAAATATAAAATATGTTACTTTTAACACAAAATAATGGTAAAATGTACCAATTTGTCACCAAAGACCATCGAAAAGCTAAATACCATGAGAAAAGAAAAAAAAAAGGAAGAGATGGAGAGAGAGAGAGCGAGAGAGGAGAGGGAAGAGAGAGAAAGAGAGAGAGAAGTGAGGAGAGAAGAGACAAAAAGAGAGAAAATAAAAAAGTTGGAGAAATTCTAATGATGCGAAATAGCCAAAGAACAAAAATTGGCGTCACATATGACGTCACCAATTTCTGTGCAGAAAAAATGACGTTATAGCAATCCCACGCAGTGGTGCTTAATGCCAAAAGTACTGAAATTATTCAAAAATTAAAATATCTGAATGGGACGAACTAGTTTGTACATCATGTCCAATTTTTGTCTGATACGGTTCACTCGGTTTGAAACAAAGGCTATTATGTAACTCGCTGTCAATTACCCCATTAACAAGTTTGCCCCTTATATTGTGAAGCAGGTTCGCCTTTGAAAAGTTGAATAAAATATCTTTTGTTTTTAAAAATAAATATTATTAAATATTTGCCCGGATTGTTTGATCCCACGGTCTGTACATTTTATAATCTGTGCAGCATTCATGCCCTCTACTCAAATTGGATAGTAACTTATCCAAAACTTAATGTTTTATTTTAGTCCAGGATTTTAGATTTGACCCAAAACAAAAGTGAACCAACAGAAAAATTGTGGTTGTTAATATACGTGATGAAATGTCTAAAAATAATATATTAAAAGTTTACCAAAATCAACCTAGTGGAACATTGGTTGTGAACTAAGGGGCAAATTTGTACAGGGATTGTAAAAAATTAGAATTGTTCAAAATTGATTTAAATGAGTTTGTACCAATTTATTGGGATACTGCTAAGGTTTAAAAAGTTATAGTTTGTCATTCTGTGAGTTATAGTTCAGTACAATAGGCACATAACGGTTCAAGGTCTGGGGTCATCCTGGGATAAAATTCATAGAATGTCCGATTTGATGGACTGGTTTAAATTGTTCCATTTGGTCCCAATTTGATAAGTAAATAGAAACTAAATTAGATTTCTTTGTTTAAACGTTTCTATGTAAGATTACAGCGCTATGACTAGTGACCTCCCATAGACCCTTTATCCCCCAGCACTTTTGCGTTCAAAATAGCAACGAATACAAAGAGGTGGTGCAACCAGTATATTGTCGGATACTGTCCCATTAGACGAACAATTTGACACCATTTTATAACGAACGGATACATCTGAATATTTACCCCCCATTGTGACTTGAACCTATTTTGACTCATAAACTTTGAACTACAACCTCAGATAGCACAAACTATACCATTTTTTATCCTGGAAAGGTGACGAACACGTTGGGATACTTTTTGAACGTGTTTGTTGCCTGTCATGTTTTGACCCATGTTAAACCTACCCCTTTAAAAATATATGTTCCTCACTCCTTTGGATTGTGGTAAACATTTTTGCTATATTGCTGTTAAAGGTTTCTCGATACAATGCTGTAGAAAAGTTGATTCGGTTGCAACTTAAGTTGTGAGATTATGAAGGCATCATTTTTCTTTTTGAATGGTCTATTTCAGTTGTTGCTGACAAATTCGGTGAAAATATTGCAAATTGCAGCGGAGGGAATAATACCAAATGAAGGAAATGTTGTGAATGGATGTTAATAGATTATAATGTGGACCATCAAACACATTGTCAGATGTCATTGTGAACAGAGAAATTTTCCCTTATTGTCAAAGGACAGTGTGGCTTTAAATGTTAATTATTATTTTACAGATGTACTGAGTTAATTAACAAACATAAGTGAGTACGATAAAGAAAAGAGGGACGGAGAAGAAAAAGAGACGAAAAATAAAAACCAGCACCTACGTACTTAAGTATGCCTTGATTGTTGTATTCATCACTTGCGAACGGCTCTACCACAATGTTGCTTATTACGTAATCGCCTTTTTCTTGAAAATATTGAAACAAATCAGATGAAAAAAATTTAACAGTATTGGAGAAATGGAGAAACGGATAGGCCTTACAAAATATCTCGCAACATTTCAACATTTCAAAAAATATCTTGAATCATAGCTTCAACCATTTCCAATTCTTCCATGAATTCCATGATTCTAGTCATTTCCAACCCTCCGCTGCAACAAATTACAATATTCACGCAGATTTGTCAGACAGATAAAACATTGAAGTTGTAAGATTACTATTCTAAATAAGTGAGGAAACTACTGTACAGACGATATAAAACGAACAGTGGAACCTAAAACATGACGACAAATATTTTACGCGAATTATTTTTAAAACAAAAACGACAGGTTAAGTACCAGCAGATGTCGTTGTTTAAAAAGACAGTTTTATTCAACTTTTCAGGGTGAACCTGCTTTAAACGATCTAATAGCAAACTTGGAATGGGGGTAATTTGACAACGGGTGGGTTACATTATAGCCTATGTTTTCAAACTAGGAACCGTTAATCGATTAAAAATTGGACAGGATATTCTACGAAACGTGTTCGTCATTCAGAATCTGTTATAAGAATGTGAATTATTCTCAGTAATTTTCAAATTATTATAGCACAACTGCCGCGAGGGTTGTATTTATTTGGGGACACTAATGTAGGAGGCAATTTTATATCGAAAGTGTCCAGTGTGTTTCACTGGATTGTAGATTGAGATAGAGAAAAAGCAAAGAGAGGAGAACATGTACAGGAGATGAGGAGGGAAAGAGAGCGAGAAGAGAAAGAGAGCGAGAAGGTGAGAAAGCGAGCGGAGGAGGGAGAGAGATAGAGATAGGAGGACCCTACTTAGCTGTACCTTACCTATTGTTTGTTCGAAAAGTCAATACCAAATTCACGTGTAACGTAGACAACTTCTCCGCCATCTCCTTCTCCAAAAGAGTACGCCGTACTTTCGAATCCTATACAAATAGCCGTTTTATCGAAATACCAAAAAAGATTATAGAGTGTTTTCTACTTTCTTTTTAAAGAGAAACACATGTGCAAAATTGTTTAATGCATGAGAATCACCAAAGAATCAACATTAAATTCCCAAACATATAGCGTAATACAATAATAATAATAATAGTTATAACAATGAACAGATATTTACAAATCCTCGCTATAGTCTAGTGGATAAACAATGCTTTATTAATAGCTACTTGTAGCAGGTCAACCCCCTCGTCATGATGATGAGGAATCTATTAAGTTGTTTCGAATTCTACTGAGTAAAATACGACAAAGTCAGTGTATCCATTCAAGCTATAGTGTAAATTCATAAGTTAACTACGAAAAAAAACATTTATTGCGGATGGGGAAGCTCCCTTTCCCCGACACAAATATATCGGGGAAGGGGTAAGCAAAACAAATCGGTAGGTAAAAACGGGGGAGGAAAGCGAGGAAGAGATGGAAAGGAAGGCTTATAAGTGTATCTGCTAACAATATTTATATATTACGTACTTTTATTATGAAATTTCTGGCTAAACCCGGGCTCCGCCAATTGGGACCCACACCGGACATTCAGCCCTGAGACCACACCCACCTTAGGGATTCACGGCTAGCGCTCGTACATTAATCATAAAAAAGCTGGTACAGGAATTCGGGAACTGAGTCCCCCTACCCCCGAAGGACATTTGGTTACGACCCGGTATACACACGGGTCTACGAGGCGGCCGCCCAAGGGGGGTGGGGGGCATTTTCCCTATTAGTTTTCTTGCCCACCACCCCGGCAGAAGAAAAATAAGGTTTGGGCAAAAAATACAGCGATTCTGGCCTGGAATGACCTGAAATGATTTTGGTTCAAAATTGGTTACAAATCTCCAAATTATGATGTTTTGCCCCCAGTCTCTTTTAAATTAAAAAAAAAAAAGATACTGTAATTTTTCCCAGTGTGCCCCCCCGTGGGAAAAGGAACAAAGAGTCTGGCACGACACTACGGGTGTAAATCATAATTTCCAACCTTAATATTAACAATATCAATCACAGGTATACTCTTTCTTTTGGGAATTGCTACTTACTAGGACCGTTGTCGCCATAGTAGTCCCCATGCTTGTGCCAGTCGCATGTAGGTCAACACAAATTGCGTTCATTGCACTCAGGAGCTGAATCAGACGTGGAGCATTAACAAGACGGCGCTACGAATAAATAATTATAGAAAACATTTAGATAATAGTCAATTACAATTATAGACATTCTATAAGACAAACAAAAAAGCATGCGCAATCGTCGGAAAAAGGTAGATAATGTTTTACCGTCATGTTGTAGTTGATGAAATTTGTCGGGAAAAAAGTTACTTTTAAGATTTATTTTGCTTTCTTGAAAAAGAAAAAACACTTTGCCAGATGTTTTTTTGGTTAGTTCTTTTTAAATGTTTTTAGGGTGTTAATGGATGAATAACCTTCACATTGGCATATGCAACATCGGCTCTATCATAGTTGATGATATTAAAAAAATAATAAATTCAATAAATAAATAAATAAAATTTAACAATTTATATGTGTCCTACCTCAATCTATCCCCCCCGTCCACCACCGCCTTGTACAAGACACGTGCCATCAGCCCTCACAAGTGACCATATTTTTTACAAGAATAACTTGGATCAGTGCATCCGGTGTATTTACAAAAAAAAATGTAAAATGAGGACAATAATAAGCAGTGTTTTGGTGTGCTACTTTTGTTAATCAAAAAAATTAATTGGTCCAAACGAGCGTGTGAACCACACACCGAAGATTTATATTATGTCATTTTCATTTTGTGTCGCCTGCACTACTGCAGGGAGAAACATAGTATGTTGTATGTATGTATGTATGTATGTAGTATGTTGTATGTATGTATGTATGTATGTATGTATGAGTATGTATGTATGTATGTATGTAGTGTCTGTATGTATGTATGTATGGATGTGTGTATGTATGTATTTATGTGTGTGTTAAAAGTGTCGGTTAACCCTTTTTCAAAATTGGTCGTGCATGGACACCTTAAATTGATAACAATTGCCACCCAAACTTTTCATAATGTGCACATAGACATTGAGTGTAATAGTAGGGTTGAAGGGCATACATAGAAGGGTCCCAAAGGTCATTTGGGGATTTTGTTGGCAGTATTGCTGCCAGGATTTTTTTTTTTTTTTTTTTTTTTTTTTTTTAAATATAAATAGATTCTTTGTTTCAACGTTCTATGTAAGAAGACAAAGCGCTAGGACGATTGACCTCCCATAGACCCGGTAGCCCCCAGTCACAGTTTGGTTCACAATTACAACGAATATCAATGATGGTGCAACCAGTATATTTTCGGCTACTGTACTATTAGACGAACAACTTGAAACCATTTTTATAAACGAACGGATAAACATCTGAATATTTACCCCCTGTTGTGACCTGAACCTATTTGACCAATAACTTTTGAACTACAACTGCAGATAGGGGGCAAACTATAAACCAAGTTTTTAATCCATGGAAAGTGACGAACACGTTTGGATACTTTTTGACATGTTTTGTTCCTTTTCATGTTTTGCGGACCCTGTAGAAACCTTACCCCCTTAAAAATATATGTTCCACTCCTATGATTTTGGTAAACATTTGATATATTGCTTTTAAAGGTTTTCTCGATATAATTCTGGAGAAAATGATTCTTTCATTAGTTTTGATTAAGGCATCATTATTCTTTTGGACTGGTCTATTTTCCGTGTGTCTGACAATTCGTGTGAATATGGCAAATTGCAGGGCGGGGAATTAAATACCAAATGAATGGAAATGGTGTTGAAGATGTAATAGATATAATGTGGGACATCAAACCATTGTCAGATGTCATTGTGAAACAGAGAACATTTCCGCCTTAATTTGGGTCCAAGACATGTTGTCTTTTAAATGTTAATATTTAGTTTACAAGATTACTGAGTTTATTGAACCAAACATAAGTGATACTTATAAAGAAAAGACGAGAAGAAAAATAAAAACCAGCACCTACGTACGTAAGCATGCCTTCAAGTTGATTGTGTATTCATCAAACTTTGGACGTCTTAAATTGGTGGCTTCTTACGTATCGCCTTTGGTTCAAAATCATTGAAACAAAAATCAGATGAAATTTTAAACAGTTTGAGAAACGGATAGAGCCTTACATATCTCGCAACATTCAACATTTTCAAAATAATCTTGAAACCATAAGCTTCAAACCATTTCCAATCATTCCATGAATTCCTGAATTCTACTATTCTTTTCGCATTCCCGCCGCTGCACTTTAACATTCACGCAGATTGTCAGACAGATAAAACATTGAATTTCGTAGTTTACTATTCTAAATAGTAAGGAAAATACTGTACAAGACGATAAAAGACCGTGGATAAAACAATGACGACAAATATTTTAGTAATTTTATTTTTAAAACAAAAGACAGGATACGTACCAAGCGAGTGCCGTTTTAAAAGACATTTTATTCACCTTGGCAAGCGAACCTCTTTTAACGATCTATAAGGCAACTTGGAATGGGGTAATTGACAGCGGTTTACATAATAGCCTTTGTATTCAAAACGAGACCGGATCCAGCTAAAATTGGTCAGGATATACGAAACAAGGTCGTCATTCAGAATCTGTTATAGAAATTTGAATAATTTCTCAGTAATTTTTCAAATTTTTTATTTAATAAAATGTCTATTATAAGGTATAGACTCTGTAGAGAGCAATTTTATATCGAAAAGTGTCAGTTGGTGGTTTCAACTGGATTTTGATATGGAATAGAGACAAAAGCCGAAGATAGGAGAACATGTTACTGAGAGCGAGAGGGAAAAGAGAAGCGAGAAAGAGGGAAAGAGAGCAGAGAGATAGAGAGACCCTACGTAGCTGTACTTACCGAGTGTTGTTCGAAGTCAATACCAATTCACGTGTAACGTAGACAACTTCTCCGCCATCTCCTTCTCCAAAAGAGTACGCCGTACTTTCGAATCTCATGCCTTTTTATCTGAAATACAAAAAGATGATAGATTGTGTTCTACTTTAGTTTTAAAAGAAACAAACACAGGCAAAAATTGTTCATGCATGGATATTCACAAAATCAACATTAAATAAATTCCCCAAACATAATGCGTATAAAGATAATATAAATAGGTTATAACACTGAAGAGATATTTTACAAAGCCCTCGCGAGTCTAGTGGATAAAAATGCTTTCTTATTATCTTCCTTGGCGCAGGTTCAAACCCCAACTCTCCTGATTAGGAAGACTTAAATTGTTTTCGAATTCATACTGAAGTAAAAAAGACAAGTCCGTGTATCCATTCAAAGCTAGTGTAAATTCCTAAAGTTGTAACTACGAAAAAAAATTATCGCGGCTGGGGAAGCTCCTTTCCCGCCAAATATCGGGAAGGGGGAGCAAAAAAAATGGGTAGGTAAAACAAGGGGGAAGCGCGGAAAGAGAATGGGAAAGAAAGGCCTTTAAGTGTACGTCTAACATTTTTTATACTTTACTTTTATTTAAATTTCTGCTAACCCGTGGGCTCCGCCCCTTGGACCCACCCCGACCTTCGCCCTGGACCCCACCCCACCTTAGGCTTCATCACCGGCTAACGCTCGTACATTATCATAAAAAAAGCTGTACAGAATCGGAACCTGAGTCCCCCTCCCCCCCGACGGCATGTGTGGTTAAGAACCGATATTACAACCGGGTCTAGCAGAGGCGGCGCCCAAGGGGGGGGGGGGCATTTCCCTAATTGTTTTCTTGCCCACCCCCGGCCAGAAGAAAAAATCAGGTTTTGGGCAAAATAAGCGATTATGGGCCCTGAAAGGATTTTGTTCAAAATTGGTTTACAAATCTCCAAATTATGAAGGTTTGCCCCCATGTCTCTTTACACAAAAAAAAAGATATTTCATTTTTCCCCTTGTGCCCGTGGGAAAAAGAAGTCTGGCACGACCCTAACGGTACATCAGAATTTCCAACCTATATACAATATCATCCAGTCACTTTTTCTTTTTGGGTACTTTTTTTTCCTAAAAAAAATAACTTACTCTGAAGTTGTCGCCATAGTAGTCCCCAATGCTTGTGCGTCGCATGTATTGGTCACACAAATTGCGTCATTGCACTCAGGAAGCTGAATCAACGTTGAGGCAAAAGCCTGCGCCTACGAATAATAATTATAAGAACAACATTTAGTATAGCATTAAGTTGACCTCTTAAGTCACAACAAAAAAGCATTCGCAACTCGTCCCGGAAAAAGTAGATAATGTTTACCTCATGATGAATTTGCGGGAAAAAGTTAACTTTTTCAGATTTTATTTTTGCTTTCTGCTTCTTGAAAAGAAAACACTTGTCAGATTTTTTTTTTGGTTTATGTTCTTTTAAAAAAAATGTTTTTATGTGTTAATGAGATGAATAACCTTCCAACCTTTGTCATATGAACCTCGTCTCTATCATAGTGATTATATTACAAATAACTTAAATTTCATAAATAAATAAATAAATAATTTTATAACTGGGTGTCCTACCTTCACATCTATCCCCCGTCACCCCGCGTACAAGACACGTGCCATCACCTCACAAGTGCCCTAGTTTTACAAGAATAACTTTGATCAGATGATGATCCTGTTAATTTAAAAAAAAATTAAATGAGGCACATCATAAGCAGTGTTTTTGTGTTGCTACTTTTGTTACTCAAAAAAATTACTTTGTCCAAACGAGCGTGTTGAACCCTCACACCGAAGATTATATTTGTCGGTTTTTCATTGTGTGTCGCCTGCACTACTGCAGGGAAAACATATGTAGGTAAGTATGTAGGTATGTATGGAGGTATGTATGTATGTATGTCGTATGTATGTATGTCTGTATGTATTACGTATGGTAATGTCCTGTCTGTATGTATGTCTGTTGTATCTGTAATGTATGTGTGTCTGTATGTCTTTATGTGTTGTTAACTGTCGGTTAACCTTTTTCAACTTGGTCGTGCATGGCACCTCCAGTGACTACACTTGCCACCACAAAGGTCATAATGTGTCCATAGACACTTGCGTGTCCAGAGTAGGGTTGAAGGCATATCAGGGTCACAGGTCATTTGGGATTTTGTTGGCAAATTGCGGCCAGGATTTTCCTCCAAGATTTACGGTTATTTTTCCCGTAAATTTTAAGACTACTTTTAGTGCTTAAAAATAACCTATAATTTGAAAATTCATAATCGTGGTGTTAATAATTTGGGTTCAATCAATTTCAAATAGGAACCTTCTTTTAAAGTGCAACGAGAGCTTTCAAGTAACCGAGGTCCCTAAAAATGTGAAATTCCTGAGGTTTTGGTACTGGTGTAAAGCTTTCCTTCCTCATCATGCAGAAGGATTAAGCTGAAAATGATTTCTTTGGTACAAAAAATTGTGAAATTTCTAATTTCTTTAAGAGCAAATAGAATTGCAGCCGATGTTTATTCTATTGAAATATAATCACCTTTTGTTTCAAATGTCAAGCTCATTTCTTTCTGTGGCCAATAACAGGGAGAGAATCAATTTTGCGTGTCTCATCTATATGAACTTACTACGACATACACAGAACTAGAAAATTTTGATGACTTGAATATCACTTCGGTTGCGCCTTTAAATGTCATACAATTCTGGGAAATTGGGCAAAATAGTGTTCCGCTTTATTCTTCCCCAAAATACAGGCCAATGCTGTCATTTCCTCCTGCCTTTTACTGAAAGTGCAACTGTAATTTTTACAGTACAGGTTATTTCGTCTAATACAAGCCTTATTAGTGGGCAAGGTATTTCAACAAAAGATAATGTATATGCTGCTTTCTTTCCTAGACGTGCATCAATGTCCTTTACTGTCTAAGCGATGATCCGGGCGCTCAGCACGGCAAAAAGGAGCTATGTTGTCAGTTTTGGAATCGCAACCACATGCGTGTTTCTTTTTTTTTTCAGGAGAACAATTCCAGAACCTATAAGTATGGTAAGATCGGGGCGTCCCCAGACCCCGTTGGAGGGAGGGGGGGGGGGGGGAGAGTGTTTGCGATGTCCAGAGTAAAACTGTCCCTTTGGCCGAACTCATTTAAAAAAAAATCCGGTTCGCCGAGTACATATAGCTAGGTCGGCGAGCATAGCTAGCCGATGATTTTTCTTGAAATTGTTGGTAAATGGACAGTTTTGCCGGCTATACTATTTTTTTTAACGTCTTTCAAAATCTAAGGGGGGGGTGGGTATCAAAATTGTTCAGTTATACTACATCTTTAAAGTATACTGCATATTAGCAATCGCAAGTAATATCTTCCGACAAAATCAGTAACAAATATATTTAATTTCATAAAATATTTAAGTCTCACATACATCTATACCGATTGTTGCCGGTATAATAAAATACAGAAAGTAAACTTGCACGATTCCCCCAGGCAAAATGGCGTATAAACAGGTTTGTTAGTTGGCACAGTTTGCGGGCACGTTTCTAGTTGGCAGGGCACATCAAAATTCAATAATTGGTTCATAGAAAACATAAATGAGCAGTTTCCGAAAAATGAAAGCCTAACCAAGTGGAACATGACCCGCAGATGACTTTGTCTTGACCATTGACTTTGCTCCATGACCTTTGACACTCATCCACATATGAGAATCCTGCTGCAACTTAACCCACTAGTCTGATGTTAAATCGGATTTTGAACTTTTCTAAGACCTGAAAGATGAAACTAAACCTAACCAAATTGGAATATGACCCGCAGATGACAGTTTTGACCGTTGGTATGTGACCTTTGACCTCACAACATATAAAAGAAAACCCGTATTGCAACCTGACCAAGCAAGGTTTGTCATCGTACTTCAACTTTCAACGAAGACCCCAAATTAAAACCTAACAAACTGAATATGACCTCAATGCCTTTGCCTGGGTTCATGGTGCCCTTTGACTCATCCACATATAAATGAACTCCATTGCATGTGGCACCGCACCCCAAATTGTTTAAATCGGACATAATTTTCGAAAACAAGACGTGAAAAAACGAAAACCGAACAAACTAGAACACGCACACATACATATACAACTGGACCTCAAATGACCTTTGAACCTGGGTCTATGACCTTGACATCATCCACATATGAATTAACCCCCTACGCACCTTAACCTCAAGTTTGGTTTAAATTTTATATTCTCTTTAAATTAATGCCAAACCACTAAAACCTAAGCAACTGGAAGACATACACACACAGATATACATACCATACAAACATACAATACGGAACAATGCTGCCCTCACAAAATCCCCCTACTCTTTTTAAGCCAGGGGTATAAAAATGTACTCAATTTTACCCCTTATTATTTACCCTTAATTGTTATTGAAGTTGCATTCTTGATAATTTTAATAAGCCAGACTTACACACTTCAGTTAATTATTTCAAAGGTTTAAAAACAAAACAATGTTAAGACAAGAAAGGACAAAAGCTGTAAAAGCGTAGTTTGTTATATTTATAGGATTTTTGTTGGCAGAACTGGGGCTGGCCAGGATTTTCCCGTAATATTTAACAAAGCTTTCCCTGTAATTTTAGTGCTTAACCCCGCAATTGAAAACCCCATAATAGGAATACTGATAGTCAAATTCCAAATGAGCCCACTCTTTTAAATTAGAGAGATCGTAATATCTGGAAATTGGACATAAAAAATCAATATTTCTGCTGGTTTATTTCCGGTCAATACAAATTATATATTGCACGTAAGAGTTATCGTAAAACTCAATCAATTATTTTTATACTCAAATAATTACATCAATAAAGGCTTAAATTTGCCCTGGGCAATTCTGCAAAGTTACAGCAAAAATAATTCGTAGTAAAAGAAATATGGTGGATATTAATTACACTAAAACAATGGTTTTCAGTTAATAACATTCATGCAAAACAATAGGTCAAGAGAGAAAAATTAAAACAGTTAAGGGGCGTATATCCAGAGTAAAATCCCTACTTAATCTAAATTTCAACATCCCTTATTCTTTCTATACCTAACCCACCACTAGATTTACTAAATATTGCAAAAAGCTGCTATTATTTGGAAATGGTACATGAGATCAAATTAGTTAAGACTTCAGTTTGCCATGATTATGCCGAGGGTTGGTTGAGAGTAGTTTAAGTAGACTTTTTCTTCAATCCTTAAAAATGCACATGGATTACGAAGACTTTTTACGTTGACTGAAAATGTTACTTGCCAATGTATGACTCTTTTCTCAATTACTTAGATAATATGAATATAGATTTAAGACGGGGTATCAATTTCACAATGAAAAGGTCTATATGGTCCTGAAGTACATAGAAACATGCTCCTCAAACCTCCCTGAAAGTTTTGAACTTTTTTGGAAAAGCAATTAATTACAAAAAAAAGTGGTCAATGCAACTTATTCATGTTCGTTTCGTCTCTGGATCTTATTCCCCCTATAGAACCCTTTATTGAAGAGGCATGAAATTGATAGAATCTATGGTTTAAAATTAAATTTTCATAGAATTATATTGAGTTCACTCCTGGCAATTAAATAATATAACAAAACATTATGATTCACAAACCAGTATCACATAAAAACCAGGTAAGTTCCTCCCAACTGCAGATGAGGTGTTTTTTTTTTTGTGACCCGCGCCTAAGTATACCCTAAACTGAGAGGAATATCAAAAAAAGGTTGCCATTGATATGTTATTATTTATTGGAAGCCACAAACCATTTAACCGTAAGTTCTTCAGGGAACACCTGACTGAAAATTGTTTGGTAGACCTCCATGGTCCACGGTTCATCAGTCTTCAGGTCCATTAGCTCAAATTTTGTGGATATCTACCCTAATTTCATGATTGATTGGTAGGAGATATGATGAATTCAAGCAGAATGTTTGCTTTAATGTGCAACGATAGATTTTGTGGCAACCAAATATGTTTTCCATAATAGTAATGTCATATAGATTAACCACTTACAGATGTCGTACCGTATTTTTGCTACAGAAATGTTGAAAGAGAGAAAAAGGTGGATTTTGATTTTCTTATTTTCAAATAAACATAGGCTGATTTTGTATTGCTCCTATAACGAATGAAAGAATTTCACAATTGTTTTTCCAAAGAAACATTTCTCAATTTAATCCTTTCAGATGGGATATGTTGAATGGAAAACTTTACAATCAGGGCAAAAAACAGATTTGCACATTTTTAGGGACGCCTGTTTATTTGAAATCTCTCATGTTGCACCTTTAATGTCTGACATTTTCCATTGAGGAGAAAATGAACGTTTTTCATCTCGTCCATTTTGTACCGGAACGAATGGGACCAGGAGTTAGTGGTGTGGAAACCATTATTGAAACAATGTTGTACGACGTCTTTGCAAAAACTTTATTCCTTTCCATACAAGCTTCAGTTTTAAATGGATAAATAGGGGTGTAGAGCTATATGTATAAACTAAAATTTCAAAATTTTACTTTTTTTAAGTTTTTAGTTTTTTGTATTTAAATTTGACAAGGAAATCCAGGACACTTTAGTGAAAGCGTTTACAGACACAAGTTCATAATTCTCTAAAAGTGTTCAATTGCCGATATCTCGAAATTTGACTTTTAGGCGATTGGCCTGTTTGGAAATTCGTGACGATTTAAGCGAAAGAAGTTGAACACTCGGGCGGGACATTGGCCATATTTAATAACAAAAGAAACTGTGCTGATTAGATAGTTCACCACGGCCTTCGCATTCACATGTGCAATGCTCTGAGGCTATAAGCACCTTACGGGTGAGTCAAAAAACTGACCCTGATTGTGTCCGCCATTTTTGGAATTTAAATAATATATATCTACATATGTGGTATCTGCGCATAGCTTATTTCATTAGCTTAATTTGCTGCAAGATCTTTCCAATCGGTTAAATAAAGGCCGAGCTACCGTCTTCGAATCAGAATCTGCATGAATAAATAGCCTGAATTTCTTTTGGACTGATTTCTTCGCTGAACTCCGTTCATTTCAATGTGCATCCGTGGACATAGCAGAAACAAACCGATCTACTTGATTCAAACGACTGTAAGCCCGGGGTCCCGATACGTAAACCGATGTGATGATCTTGCAGTAAAATTAAAGATAATGAACCCAGCTTTCAGATGATACCAAATATGTTAGATATTGTTTACTTAAAAATTCAAAGGCGGACCAATCAGGTCCAAGGTTTTTTTTCGCTCACCTGTATGTGGTTGGGAAATGAGAATTCAACCATATACAGTGCTCGGTGTTAATGCCGTCATTATACCGTGGCAGTGGGGTCGAAGTGATAGTGATTATATGTGTCCTATACATGGATGAAGCGTCTTCTAAGACGAGTGCTTCCATGGTTTATTTTTCCATTTTCAATACACCATGAGGGTGTAAATCATTGTATTCCATCTATCGATCATACTAATTTTGCCCAGGTCAAGCACTTAATACAGGCATTATCATGATTTGCTAAATCCAAAATCGGAAAAAAAAAACATCAAAAAGCAAAATTTTGGAATGGTTTGTAACAAGTACAGGTATCCTACCATACCCCCCTGCCACATATGACCGAAGCAACCTAATGAGGATAAAGCGGTATTCTAGTCACTACTCCCCGTACGGACACTTACTACAACACGTAATGGAATGGAAATTCCTTCTTTGAACACTGTCGTTTTCCTTTTCCTTTTCTGTCAATCCTTCAGTTTGAAAAGTAACTTATGAGAATTCTACAGTGCAAATTAATATTTGACTCTTCGGATAAATCCTGATAGCGGCTTTACCCATTAGACTCACTCTCCCCGCCATCGGAAGTAAATTGTAATATGAAAAAAAATAGATTAGATTCCGTGAATCCGACCTGAAAATGAAAGGTGTGCCCCCATCGCTGGCTTTTATCCTTATCGTAGCGACATTTCTTTGGTAATCCACCCTTGGCAGAATTTGATTGGATTGTGCTATCGTGATCTCAAGCTCCAAATCTTCATCACCTCACTTTGTCATCTTGAGAATTTTAAAATGTACTCGTCGTTTTTCAATCGGTGGGGTCAAGGTTTCTTTCTGTCATGGATTGGGAATCAAACATGTAGTCTACACCTTCAGTAGCATCGCCAGCAAAGCCGGTGGGTCTTGCAGTAATTACTGAAGTCAGTCAGAAAATTCACTTATTATTTGGATTAGTTATCCCACTTACCGTACAAACGTATTGCAAATTTTACGAAATTCATTGCGACCAAATATGATTTTCTTAAAAGTTTGTTTACACATCTCTGTATGGAGAATATAGACGATAGAGGCTCTTCGTAGGTCTTATGATCAAAATTCAATAGTTTTCTTCTCATATTTTAAGGGTTATATTACAAAACAACGTTTAAAAGCAACTAATTTATAAGGCTGATGTAATGACTGTTGCAGCCCACTTTATTATTGTCCAAAATTGTGCCGGCCATTTTGCCTCAATTGTTTCAAAAATAAAAGAGACAATTTTTGCATGGGATTAGCACGTTTTGCCAAGATGCACAATGCAATATAGTAAGCACGTCCCATAAAATTTTTTACTACATTGTTCTATACATACCTATCTTTATTGGAAAGCGATCGCTCTAATACATTGCTTACATCGGTTAGAATCTGCCAGTGGCCCAGTGCTCTATTTTTTCAAGTTTTTTTTCGGCGCCAGTTTCGTGGAAAATATTTAAATATTCATACTTATAATTGATAAAGACACTATCGTGATCCCCCGAAGACTCAACATAATTGAAATTTGCAGGAAATCTTAGAAGTGAAATATAAATACTTAGAAGTGAAAGATCAAGTCTGTGAATTCTCGTAAGTTAATTTTTCCAACTGAAAAATGATAAAATTAAGAAACGCAATATCCAAAAACATTATCCCATAAATTCCGTGTTGTAGTAAATGTCCGTACTGACAGTAACGACGAAACACCCATTTTGTCCTTATTAGGCGCGTTTGGTCGTATCACTTGGTGGGTATGTTTAGGATACCTATACCTGTTATAAACATTCCGAACTCTGTTTTTTGATATTTTTTTGTTAATTTTATAGATTTAGCAAATCACTGCATAGTGCCTTTAGGAAAACAAAGAAATACTTTCCAACTTCTGGTTGATAACCGTAGTTTTCACTACGTGTAATATACACTTTCGCATCATTTCATTTTTCTGATCTTCCAGAAAAGCAATAACAACTCTCTTCTCATCCAATAACGACGGCTTTCTTTTACTGTGATATAAAACATCAATACCCTTATTTAATTGTTCTTCTCTCTCAACGTCACAGATATGCATATGGAAAGGAGGATCGCTCTTTAGTCATCAGACCTGTGTCGAATTTTTAGTTCCTTCTGTATGGACGACGAAAAATTTCCGAAACAATATATGGAGGCTTATGGTTTGAACGTGTACTCTGTTCACGCGAAAGCTGCTTTGCACCTTCAACTTTCTATTTAGAGCCCAGTCCTATCGACAAATAATAATTTGATTTTGCATTAAAGGATTTACAATACCACCGAGAAACTACCATAAGGGCGCCGAATTCTGTTGCAAGTGTAATGTACGCTCGTACATTCGTCCTACCCTTATTTTTTCTGAAATTGCTAGTACGATTACTTTAAACTGCTATCCTATCGCAACTGCTATACTAACCCCAAAATCTTGGGTGGCGAATACGCTTACAAGTACATCTCTCTAACAAAAACCAGAATCATAGGTTTTCAATTTCGAATTTAGGTGTTTCATTTTACAGGAGGCGCGAAATTTGAAGAAAAAACCCGATGTATATTGGGAATTCAATTTAGCAAAACGTCAGTTCAATTTCGTTAAAGAGCATTGGACAATCGTGGATGATCGGGGCCAATGTGTAACTAGCCAATCGATTGCATTCGGATTAACTTTGCGATTCATTTCGTGTTTTTTTATTTCGTCATCTTATTATTCAAATCAATCAGCCAGTTTATTCACAATTTCAATTAAATACAATTCAAACAACAACAGATAGATATACACATTAAAGATAAAAGATAAACATTTCTGGCAGTTAAAAATGGAGCCATCTAGGACACGAGATACCCCGACCAGCGGGTCCCGTGCAAGATATAACAGACTCATAAATACTAAAAATTTTAAATAACAACACAAAAACCAATGAATGGAAACAGACCCAAATATGTTTAAAAAAGAATGCCTACCTTTAAACAGTGGTGGATCAAGCCAGGATGGTTCACATTTTGAACAGTAGCTGCTAAAAGATGTGCAGAGCACAATTTTCACAATACACCTGACCATCTTCAAAGTTCTAGTTGTACCAAAGAGGAATGATTGGATTTCAGAGTAGAAATATTTGAATATAACAAGAATAAAAAATGTATACTATTTTTGTGAATTAGAAAGATTTCGCGTACAGCTCAACAAAAATCATTTCTTCCTTAGCATTTCGGCATGAACAATATTAGAGCATTATACATTGATTAATGGAATTTTTTCAATCACTTAAATGGAATTAAAGTATCTGGTGGTGCCTCATTTAGTAAGAAATAAAATGTCTGTCTATCTAAACGGAAAGTATTTTATATTAACACTTAATTGTTTTTTATTGGGTGTTTAATGTCAAAAATTTGAAAACGTAGGCCTAATTTTTCAGTCCAAGGATTCATTTGACATGTTTATCATCCTAATAAAGCTAGGCACACAGATGTTCCGAATTAAAACACGAGCCTTTCAAAAACACAATATCAGTATCCATGCTGAGCATAGATACTTAATAAGAAAATAAGTAGCAGTGATGTATATCGTGAAAAATTCAACAACTATATTTACTGAAGTTCTAAGTAAAGCAGACTAAACAAAGTGTACGGTAATTGATCATCTGACGTCAATAACATTGTCACGAAGAAAAATGAAGTTTTAGCCTTTCAGATATTTTTTTTGTGAAATAGGGACATTCTATTTTACAATTCAAATAATCATGTGAATAAAAATAATGTAAAGATATGATAAAAATAAATTTGTTCGAAAGGTTTGAAAACATTTTAATCGCCTCGCCGTTTTGATAGTAAGATAGTAAAATAAGGCTGTCTCAGAGATTTTCGAAATGTAATATTTTGTGCAGTAATTAAAAATAGTCATCTATAAACTAAAGATAGCACCTAAATTCTTAATTCCAAGTAGAGATGAAATAGGGATATTTCGTTTTCCTCTAGCAACTTTAATGCTCAGTATACATGTGCCATCGGATATAAGGATGTATAAAAATTCCGGATCGGATTTTAATAACAATGTTGTGATTTCTATATATATGACTTTGATTTGAGCTTAGTGATTTCACACCATGATAGTAATGGACCAAGCATTTGCATATACAACACACCGATTTTGTTTCAATAGTCGCCCAAATTAATGTGGTCACGTCGACCACTTTGGAGGCGTTTTTCCTCATAATATAAAAATAAACATTTTATGGGTTCCCTAAAATTTTACCCTTGGACAATGAAGAAACAAATGAACTTAATCTGATATGAAAATCTCAATTTGATGGAGTAATGGGGGGGGGGCGAGGTGTCGATCGATCCCCCACCCTTACTAATTTGCATTAATACCTTCACGACTCTCCGTATTGGTTATTTCTTATTTGCATTTTCCACTTAGTCTTTAATCTCAAGTGCAAAGTGAAAAATTTTTGTAAGTCACCTTGATAATAAGGAAATAATTTATCAATACATCGATAATGATGATAATAATTTTGAACTCTTTAACTTGTGTTTTCGATATCCACAGCCACAAAAATCATTTTGTTTTTTAATTTACCTCAATGTCAGACGATTAATTGGTCAGAAAACACATAGGTTTGCCCGGTCAACTAGAGATTACAATAACTTTTAGATAACAATCCACCGAAATTTAAACACCAATCTCTTTTGTGTCGTATACGCTTGTTTTACGTATAGCAAAGAAGGTTGGTTACTTGTAAACTACAATGCGAAATTGCAAGAGTGAAGCATAAAGGACGAAATGGCATTACCACCAGCTATATGTTATCTGTCAATAACAAATATATTGCTAAGACTTGACCCATTCGCTCAGTCCTTTGAAGGTCCTTGAAATGGCGCCATTTATTAAATTTATGCAAATTAGACATATTTCCGCAACCCGGATTTTCTCGAACTTTTCCTTTGGGGAATTCAAAGAAATGCACAATTGTGGAAGAAAAACCTTTGAGATCAATTAGTTCCAGTTACTCCAAAAATGTCATCATCTTCCTGGCCTAAAATTCTTTACACTACACATATTCTGAATACATCGGTGTCCACCCCAGATCTAACCGTATATTGGAGTTAGATTATTCAACCACAGGGCATGGCAAAGACAGAATTCCTTCTTTTCTGATGCATCGCCATGTTTATTTTGACATCCATGTGGTTATGTCAGATATACAGCTTGAAAAAGTTTTTTTGGAAGAGCATGCTCCACATCACCTTGAATCTTTGGATAACTCACAGAAAAAGCTTGATATCATCAGCATACCGAGTTGGAAAGTTGTCAACATCAGAATTCCCGATACTGTCAACCGACTGGGGTGAGTATCCATTATGAAATATATTTCCATTAGAAATTAACCGTTTCCTATTAAAATTGGATAAAATTGGAAAATACAATGACTCTCTTATAAATACGCGTTTTCTTCTTTCACTTAACATTCACAATTCGCCCCCACTAATCGGTCCATAGTATAAAAAACATCACAATTCCGTTAATTGCACACTCCACCTTAGTGGCAGTTGTCGGAAGTAGTGCATCCTTATTCCATACGCGCTACCCCTACCGAACAAAAATCAACCATGGGTACTTATCAGAACGATATGGGTGTCCTACTATTGTGTGTAAACGACTTAAAGGTGCATTGATAGATTTCACAAATCAGGTACAAAAAAAAAAAAAAAAAGCCTCTCGATTTTTGCACTGATGCAAAGCATTTCGTCAATCCTATACCCTCCGAACGAATAAGCTGAGAATTCTTTCCTTGGTACAAAAACTGTGATATCTAATTTCGTATTGGAGCAAATACGAATTCAGCCTATGTATTGTATTGAACTGAAGGCAATTAAAAAACCACCGATTGTTTTCAATTTTAAGACGTTTCGATTTGCCAAATATAAGGTAAGAAGATCTTTTGAGTGTTCGATCTATATGAAATCCTATTACCCGGGAGCTAGCACATTTGTAACACAATCTCATCACGTACAACAGGTTTGAGTGATTAAATATGTTAACGGTCTGACAGGGACCCCTGAAACGTTATTCTTAAGTGCCGCAAGTGGTGCCTTAAGGAGAGTGCAAACCCAGTTGTACATGCGTCAAATTTGTAAATTGATCCAATCATGTTGAAAAGCACACCATGTTATATGTCTAAAACCGTAGGATCAGAAAGGTATAGTTTTGTAATATGTACAGCCTAATTTCAGAGTTATAGGCTTAAACAGCAAAAATCAATAAAAGTGTCAATTTCAGTGTTACAGGGGTCAATTTTAAAATTGCTCACAACCGATTTGGATAAAAAATTGGCAAACTATATGGTGGAGCTCATAGGATAAATATAAGTAATCCGTTTTGAGTGTCTCAAATGCCTTGCTTAAAAAGTAGGGGGTAACCGAGCAAGCCATCATGAATGCAATGGACGTTTGACCTTCTTTGCCCCCTACATCGGAAACTAGCATTTAAGACAGTCAAACTATTCCCTTATTTTAATTCTATGAACTCCACCAATAATTTGCACCATTTTTTGTATCCAAGTGGGAGCAACTTTAAAATTTGACCCCTTACCAACTGAAATTTGACCCTTATATTGATTTTTGCTGTTTTTAGCCTATAACTCTGAAACTTATAGGCTGTACATATTACAACTCTAACCTTTTTCTGAATCCTTGAGGTTAGAACATCATGGTGTTGCTTTTCACAACGATTGGATCTCAATTTACAAATTGACCCCTGTACAAATTTGTTTGGGCCCCCTCTCCGTAAGGCGCCACTTGCGGCACTTAAGATCACTTTCGGGGGTTCCAGTCAGTCTGTCAACTATTTATCCACTCAAACCTTTTGTTACTCGAGATGTGTTAATCCAATGTGTGCTAGCTCCAGGCTACTACATATGACACATTATATAAATGCCTCAAAATCTCTCGTTGCGCCTTTAAAGCAAGATCATGCATAGACATGGACCAGAAAGATCCCGTGTGTATCCCACAGCCAATGGCGATTGGCGATCAGCCGACTTTCAGAATCGATATCACGTTATATCCAAGTGTCTTGCTTAGGGAGAACATCTTCGGTAGACGTTTCATATAGAAGTCCCATTGCCCCGTCCGTTGATGCAAATGATGTATTACAATTGATTCCGTCGTGCCCTGTCATGTCCTTTCGGCATAGCGCTTGACAGGAAGGATGGGCATACCCAGTTGCATCCATGGGATTTCTAGTCTGAACGTCTACCACCTCTTCCGGGTAATCGATCTCTGGCTGGTTTCAAAGAACTTTTGGAGACTAACCCATGTTTATCTGGAATATGCTTTATTTCCTTTAGTTGAGAAACAAGCCAAATAACATGGACTATGTGTAAATTGACTAAGAAGACCAACTTCAAATCATTAAGGACTCATATTTACTGTCCTTTCAGGCTCTCACAGGTGTGACTTACGACCGGGACCAATGTATTTGTGAATGGGCCCGGTTGTAGAAGTAGTTCTGCAGTCCGCGTACTCATAGTCCGGGAACAAGGGGTGAACAATAGGGCAATCGATTCATTGACTCTTCACAGACATTAGTTTCAACGCTTTATTCCGTTATACCTTTATGGCGCCCCGGACTGGTGGCCTCCCCGCCGGACTATATATGCTTTCACACCGATGCGACCCACAATGGAACGTTGTTTAAAGAGACGGATTGATTCAGGGATACACACGGATTCTTCCGCATTTATTTCGTTAACTCAAAAACAATGGTGTTATCCCAACCCGCATTGGCGCTATGGTCGATCCAACGGTCCAAACTCAGAATGTTCCCCTACATTTGGAGTTATAAGCTGTGATGTATGATGGGCCATAATAAAGCTTCACACAATCATTGATTTTGAAAATCGTCGTAGAGATTCAAGAAGTTATCATAACGATCCTGGCCAGGCCAGTGGTGGGATTTAAAGAAGGGCAGGCCATCAACATTGTTCCTTGCGTTATGCAGGTGCATGTGAAGGCGCAAATGTACACCACATAAATTTAGGTAGACATGTACAGAGTATGTTAAGGAATCTGAGGCGATTTAAGTGGAGATATTTGGGGGTGAAAGGTGTGTAAGTCCTTGTAGGCCTAGCGATCTCATAAACTTTTAATTTATGCAAAATAATGATGGGACTAGACGCTGCACCTTCGAAATGACTTTCAAACTTTGGAAATGGCCTCAACGGCATCCTCTTCCATATATTCCGTAGAAAGTGACGAACGTCATACGAGTAAATGATACTGTCCCTTCCCATTATTATTAGTGGTCCCGACCGATCAGTAAAGTTCCTCAGCTGTTCTTGACACACACTTCTAAAAAGTGAGATTGCATGTCTAAATTTCAGTATAAGACGGTCAGATATATTATGGTCTTACCTTTCGGATATCTTTAGGATCTTTGAAATGCTGATACCACCACTTTCAAATTATATATTTAATGCTAGTTGCTCGAAGAATGCCATAGACCTAAAGACCGCAATTTAGGCACGAGCATGGCCCAGGTTTAAACTTCATCGTTTTACCCCCACTTACTACAGAAAAGTTTTACACCTTTGGTAGTTTTAGTATGGAAAATTGCTAGGTAGAATACTCTCAAATTGTTCACGTTTTCACTAGGGGGCCAATTTAAAGGTACACAGGGGTAAAAACATTTAAAATGCTCCAATCATGTTGACATGTATCCAGATTGTCCGTCTAGTCATAAGGATTCAAAAAATGATAGTTTTAAACATCTATGACCATTGGTTTTGGAGTTTTAACGGTAAAAATGGTTAAAATGTAAAAGGGTCTTTCCATTTGTACAGGGTTCAATTCAAGTTGTGCTCCAAATTTGGGTAAAAAATAAAAGAAGTTATTCCCACTCTAGCTTAATGTGTTCCAAAATAAGGAATAGTTTGTAGCATCTGGCAATCAATACTTATCTTGTTATGCGACAAATATGCCTAGAGCACATATATCAATTGGTGTTGATCTTCTTTGACCCTTATCTCCGTAACGGAAACATTCAAAATAATCCAACTATACTTTTTGAGAGTCCTCTTTCCTTGGCACCACCCTCCAATGATTTTCAGGTATTTAAAATATAATCAGCATTAACTTTTAATGTTGACCCCTGTACAAATTTTACCATTTAGTCATTTTTACCCTATACACTCCAACCATGGTCCGTAGGTGGAACAAACCATAACAGTTTTGAATCCTTATGACTTGATGGACAATATGGCATATATTTTCAGCCTTGACTTGAGCATTTTAAAAGTTTTGACCCCTTGTGACCTTAATTGCCCCTGTTGAATAAGGGATACCACAATTTGAAGATTACTACCTACCGAGCATTCATTGAGGTCCATACTAACTACCATACTGTTAAACCTTTTTTGTAGGGGATCAGGGGGTAACGAACGCCTTAATAAGGGCCCCTGGAATTCAGCTCCAATAAATTAATGCTTATGTGTCACCATACGTTGCATGTACAGGTTACAGTAGGCTATGTGCAAATTTAATAGAATTAATGGCATGGAAAACTATTTCTGTCGGTCATATAGGCAGCCAAAATCTTCAATCAAGCTTTATTAATTTCCCCAATTATGAGTTCCAGTAATAGCAAAAATTTGAACTTTTAAAAGATGCATGCTCTGGCACCTTTATGTACATGCACATGGACTTTTAACGATAATAGTGCCATAAATTATGACACCAATTGTAAAAGCACTAGGTGTCATTTTGAAGAATCCACTAATTTACAGAACTAAAATGCACAGAAATCCCTGTTAAATGTCTGGTACTTTATTTCAGTAAGGATAAAAAGTAGCAGAGGATCTCAATTGAAAAAAAAAACAATCAGTATTGGAAACATTGTAATGGTCCGGAAATCAAGAAAATTCATATTGGCAAAAAAAGAGGTATAAAAACTCTTCAAATCTCACACTTCCTATATGCTGGGAACTCACTATATATCAAAAAAGTCATTGCCCAGATAATTTCTTCGGGGTTCAACTGTGAAAAGTTAAAGAGAAACCACTACTATTGGGTATCTGGATATGGTGGTTGGATAGGCCTAATTTGGAATAATCAAATTTTACTCTTAATATAATGGATATCTTGTAATATGCTATCAAACAATGATGTATAGACCAGTTCACATCCTACGTCCCACAACTTCTTTTGGGTTTGCCAGCGAATCCATTCCTGCGAATCGTTATGGCCCATATATAAAACTCTAACATCCAATTGCCCAGTGGTGGTAACAGTCAGGCCGACCCAGATACCAGGCCTAACATGTTTAAAACAAACATTGCTGTTAATTGGTCAATTATGGAAAGAATCGTAGAGGATTGGTTTTGACCCCTTGGGAGACTTGCATTTCTTTTCTTGAACTAATTGTAAATCTGAAAATGTGTAAGACTTTATCAGTGGTCAAATCTATTTTTATTAGTGTTTATTAAAATTATGGTATTTTCCTGCAAAAATAAGTGTAAAATAATACCTCCAACAGTGCTTTTTAATGGGGTAAATGTATATAAGACTCAATAGTAGAGTTCTGTTTCCGTTTATAATGAATCCATAGCTGGAATGATTTATTTGAATGACATTCGCATTGGAAACAGTTCCCAATTTAAGGCGAATTGGTCAATATTACAATGTATGCATAACTTGTTTAACTTACACAAGTTGACTAAGGTAAGTCATGCAATTCCAACCCGTGGAAAAAAAGCATAGGTCGAGACTTATAAGTTGCGCTTTGAAAAACGTTTGAGAAAGCTGTATGTTTCCTTTCTTGCATCAATTCGAAGACATTATAGAATGTGACTCTACAAACACCCGCCTTTCTCTGCATTAGTTCTGAGAAGATTAAAATTGTGATAACCTCTTATTTTCAACAAGAGATAGAGTCAACACAAGATAGCTTCTAATTCATTCTTTATATACTCCTCAATAACCTCATTACCTTAAGAGTAATCTCAGGAATGGAAACTTTCTTCTGGAACAGATGAATGTAACTTTTGTAACTGATTGAAGATTATGACCCATTTTGTTAATTGTGTTCTAAAAATATACTATTTTGAAATCAGTTTTAGGATGTATATATTCCCTTGATGAACTCTTCCTCGGAAGTTTAGAAAAGATGGTAGGAACATCGAAGAAACGAATTCGATTTATAAACGTTTTTAATAATTTTTGCGTCATATTCGGTCCATAAATGAAGTTCAAGTTTCAGTTCAATTTATTTAGGCAATTACAAGAAAAAATACAGGATAAACAATAGCTAATAAAACATGTGCTAGGACTCCGATGACACCCCGGAGGGCTTTTTTGCGTCGGTAGCCCTTGATAACACGTTTTTGTAAGAATTTCTATAAAAAAAGAGACAAAGAAGAAAAAGAAAAAAAAAAAAAAAAAAAAAAAAAAAAAAAAAAAAACAAGAGAACAAGAAATTTATGATTAATCATATATATAATTAACTATAATGCATTAGATAACGGCAAAAATTTCACTACACACACTACAATCCCCCGCACCCGCCACGCATCACACACGAACTACAATTTAACAATAGAGAGTGCACGTAATTGGGGGCGGGAGCGAAGTATAATGCAACCATGCCCGGTAAGGAAATTACAGGTAATAAGAGAACATATATTTTGAGTCGAGATGCACATCAAAATCTAATACCGATGAAATATTGTAAGAAATAATTAGTATTCGATTAAACCAAAAAAAAAACCTAAAAGACAACAGGCAACAGAAAAGTGTAAGAACTAAAGAAGAGGTAGTTAATCTGTGATATTCAATAGATTTTGCTCAACGATGAACTAGCAACTGGGATATAGAGTAAAAGAAAAGGAAGAAAAGGATGATGAGGGTAAAATAGTGAAGAAGAGTATGAGTGTTGGTAAAGGGGAGGAATTTAAGCAGGAAGGAGAGATATATCTTATACAGGTAATGATGTATTGTTTGAGATGTGAATTTTAAAGTTTTTTATTATCAATTGATATATGAATTTGAAAGTTCATTCCAAGTTTTTGCACCATGGTACTGAATATAGTGGGTTTTTCCTTGTTATTTTGGTAGAGGAAGATGAAATTGACCAGCTTGTCTATAGCATAATTATGAATTTGTTTATTTTTCATGAATAATTAGTAAAATTTAAAAGGCAAGTTATATGATTAAGTCATTGGCAAAGAGTGCTGTTTGTAGTTTGTTATGTAGTTTTTTAGGGTATTGAGTGATCAAATAAAAGGGAGTGTGTGAAGCCCATATAAGAATGATAATAAAATAAACAAATCACTTTTCCTTTTTCTCTAACTTCAATTAGAGATTAAAATTACTCGCAACTGCAGGAAAATAAAATAACGCGTAACTTAAAATACGTGAAAATTTTGTAAATTTTTTGAAGTAAAACTTAAATATATATGTAGAGTGTTGATATTGTGAATTGTTAAGGAAATATGGATGAACATAATAAATTAAGAAGTTATCTCTTTGAGGGTTAAAGATTTAAACAAATATTATAGTTTTACAATGATGGTGTCAGCACTTAGAAGATCGCGTATTCATTTTGCTTGTCAAGAGGTTAGAACATAATGTACCTGTTAGTCCTTAGTTTACTGAAATTGAAGGAATGCCGAAAGCCTTTTTTTTGGATGTATTTGCTTCATGCTTAGTTCTCAAAAGTAAATTCGAAAAGATATTAAGCATGTAGGCCTACCTATTTTCTTTTTACTTAATATGCAAACCGTAATTCTTATTTGGGAGATCGCTATTGGCTTTTAACTACATTGTAAGTCCCTTTGAAAGAAAGAGGACTCATATAGGCAACCAGTATACATCTATCTGTAATTTTACTTTTGGCATACTAAAATCATGACTTATATCTTCTCTTGTATCTATCGAGAAATGGAAATCATGTAATTAAGATCCTTGTTCATTCGCTGGACGCGCGTCAAACAATACTTTTCTGGTAAAGACGACTAGTATGCAAACAAAACTAATAAACCTTTTCAGTAATAACTGTTTACCTTTGTTAGTCATTTTGAATTTTTTTGATCCCTTTGCACTCAAAGCCAAAAGTTAACTGGCATACCACAATATAAATCTAGAAAGTTATATCAACACCTATACTAAAACAGGTAGTGAAGTGACTTTTTACAATCTGTTTCGACTCTACCATAGGTCCATGGGATTTTAATGCCGCCATTTTGAATTTGAATCAACTTTACCTCTTGGGCTACAACTTAATCTGAGAAGTTGATAATAATATACTAACCAATACTCACCTTCACGACGACGTACGTGTAATAACACTGAATTATTTTGGAATTGTACGCCTAGAATTAAGTTGTTAAGTTTTGTATGATATTTGGCGGCCATCTTGAATTTGTCCAATTTAATAACCCTTGAATTGTATGATTAATACTTAGTGTTTCATAATACGCAGTTGCAAAGGTCTGTGTAGAAGAGTCACGTTTAATGTTCTGTTACTTGTTGGGAAATTACGAATGTACATCTTTTGACATAACTTTAGTGGCATTTTAGCGGCCATTGAATTTCTTCTCTTCTTGAATTTTGATGACCCCTTTTGCACTACAAAAATACAGTAAAATGCCTCATAAGTTTCTTTTTCATGAATTTTCGTCTTGTCTAAATTAAGAGTCACAAAAATTTGAGAAGTTGTGATCTTAATGAATTTGAAATTAATCACAATGTTCGGACTACTAACAAACCATTTGGGGTGGTAACGATGTTGCTGTGCCATTTTTGTATATTTCTGAGGTTTGGGTTTTAATATCTAGTAACATTCAACTAGGCGTGGACGTTTTGAAAATATGCAAATCTTTCGATGCTCTGTAGCTCAATAAATCAGCCTTCATCATAGACTTATCTTTTTTGGTTTGAAGAGCTAATGGTCCTAATCTGCCCAAAAATCCAGTTTTGAAATAACCAGTCGCTTTATAGCCGGGAAATTGACGTTTGGTGAGGAGGTCATTTGTACACAAGTCTATGGGAGTTATTAAGTAAGTGTGATTCTGAAATTTTAGTACTTAAATCGTATTAATTGAAGATTCAGCGGTTTGTTGTATATAATGTTGTTACTCAAGTAAAATGCAAATAAAAGGCTTCCATGTTTAAAATTTTGTCATTATAGGGCTGAAATATTGGACATAAAATTAACACTACTTTCTTGTATTGCACAGTCAAATACTGCTGATTTTTTACAGGGTTTTCCGGTAAATTGCACTGTAATTCTTACAGTGTATTGATTTGGACAATGATGGTTGCAAAGAAAAGCATTCGCATATATTACTCTAAAAATAGAACCCATACAAATAGTGGTCACGTATTTGCTTACAGTTTAGCATTGTATTAATAACATTAAGTATATTGGTGGCATTTTACCAGCAGGTATAGGAAGGTGGCACCACCCTAATTGCGGAACCACCCGAAGGTGGTACCTTATTTGTTTCGCTAAAATGATGCAAAGGGTGAATTACAATTACATAAAAGCTTAGATATATCGTTGCGTTTTAGTGCGACAGGGGGGAATCATCCATGGGGGTGGGGTGGGTAAACAACCCCCCACCCTTTGGTGGACGAGTGGGTTTCAGTATATTGTTAATTATTGATGAATTAAGCCTTTCCAGAGTGTAGTATAATAACAAAAGACCAATTTTAGCACAAAAATAATTATAAACATGATATGCATTTCCTTAAAGGACAAATATGTCAGCTTTTGTCAAGCTCAGTTTGACTTACATTCATAAAAATATATGTCAGACATCACGATATTCCCGAAAAAAATATACAATTGATGTAAAATTAACAAAATAGAGGCATTTTAATTTTTGCTTTTTTGAACATCCGAAGGAAATAGTGCGATTTTCGCCAGGCTTCCATTGATCAAAAGCGCCCAACTCGTGACGGTCAAAGTGATGACCAAAACATCGTGTTGACTCGAATGGTTATTGTGACACTGTAATTTGAGGATTAATGAAAGTAATAATAAAATTAGAAAAAAAGGTACGAATGACATATTTTGTTTCAATTCGTTGTGTTTACTTATTATTGAAGTGGCCCACAACTTTGCGATATGATGGTCACAACGACCGTAATTAAAATTTAGGCATGCGTCATCACTTGTGACGTCACCATTGCCTGCAGATGGGGATTTGTCGGAATCGTTGTCGAGTAAGCTTTGGGCGGGAAATTCAAAGGGCAAAATACTCAACAAAATGTGGACAATTTTCAAAACTTTATTTTGATTATATTAAATCTACGTTACTTAAGCTTTCCATTCCATACAAATTTTCCAAATATTCAGAATCATGACATATTTCCTTTAAAGATTATTCTTTGAAAAAAAAGTCATTTGGCGGCCTTTTGAAAAAGCGCCTCTCACCAGTTTGAAAAAAAAAAGACGATAATTAGACAACAAGTTGGAAGCTATTTTGTGTGGTGGTTGCTGCTTATGCACCATGAAATGAAAAACCAACTTGGCAAACCTTGAAGTAATAGCACGTGTGCCCCCTGACTAAATGTACAGGGTTGTCCACAAGAAACGCGCAAGGCAAAAGGACCCTCATTGGAGGTGAAAAAAGGACGTAATATTTACATCATAATCACAAATATACAGTATTGGCTTTGAATACCGTTTCCAGCATCCAATTGGGTTGTTGCAATCCAGAGATTAGACTAATATTCTAAGAGGAGATTTTGCGATACCAATTGTGCCACTTTTCACAAGAACGATAAGTAAGAGGATCATGTTTGTTGTAGTTGGAGAGGGGCTTATTGATTTAAAAGAATGCCACTCAATCATCACACAATAATGCAAAGAACCTGTAAAGTATTGGAAATGATAATTGAGAACTTACATTGGTGATGTGTCAGAGTAATTAAGGGATGTCCTCTTCAGATGATGACTTTTAGATCAGAACCAAAAAAGAAAAGTATTCAAGATGTGCATATTATTGTTTGATATTGCCTACTGTACATTTTTCCAGCTGAGTGTGCTCCCTATTTTTTATGTTTCTTTACTTGATTTAATGAAGTCCTTTTAGCAGAATGTTTAATGGGAAAAGCAACATTGAATATGAGGTAACCAGAAAAAAATTGTGAATTAATTTCCAATTAATAACATGTCCTATCAACATGCATGATTCATTGGTTCAGAAGTTATCCCATTCTGTGAAACCGTGCCACAATTGGTATTTCCGAACGCTCTTAAATATTAGCCATATCTCGGATTGCAACTACCAAATCGGATACTGTAACGGCATTAAAAAGCCAAAACTTCATTTACGACATTATATAAATATCACGGGTACTTAGTTTATTATTTTCTCCCTCCAACAGGGTGCCTTTTGGCCTTGCAACCATATTTTGTTTTACTCTGGACACCCCCTTATATTTACCGAAAAAAAGTTTAACTTATTAATTCACTTGATCATTATACTTAAACTAGTTATTTTTCTTTGATAGTGATTTAAGCATAATATATTGTAAATCATTTAATCATTGAATTCTAATGTGTGAAACCCCTGGACAAACGTTCTCCCTTATTCTCTAACATGTTTCCAACTAGTTGATTTAGGTAAACTTTTAATATATTTGTGACAAACTTCAAATATAATATTAACACAAGATGTTTTCTATTTTTGCAATTTGTTTTTTTTGGTCCAAATCATAAAATCAATTGGACTAAAATCAAGCATGTTATATGCATGGGGATGTGGGCGGGGAAGGTTTATACGGTGGGTCAAAGCACTGGCTAAGTCCAATCGTGTGTCGTTCATATAGCGGACATGTTCATCACCTTCAATGATTGAAAAAAAGTATAGTTTGTCCGTGTGCAGGTTGTAATTCCATATTATCTACAACAGGAGGCATTCACATACGCCCATGCCTGAAATAAGGAATATACATTCAGTCATGGGGTAATGGATATATAACCCATCGTATAAAAATATAATAATTATACCAAAAAAAACGGGCTGTTAGAAATATCTCCAGAACTGAGGTTCCTAGCATTATTTCATGATTTGGTTGGATGCTTTAATGTATACCAATGTTCAAAGAGGTCCCTTTTCCTGTAAGATTTGGCAAACAACTTCTACCCAGGCCCCGGCTAACGGTTCAAATGACATAAAAATCATAACTCTTTTTGGTACGTGGGCCCGGGGGACGAGGCTGTTGATACGAAATGCCTATTTAAGGATGAGAGTCCCATTTTCCTATTTTTATTAAATTAGTCCAATATTCCCCGATTTGACCATCTGAAATGCAAAAGAAACAATTTTGTTGTTGGTATACTGTGGAAATGTCCAAAAAATATAAAATATTACCAATTCAACCGTGTGGAATAATGTATAAATCATGAACGTTTGTACAGGAGTAAAACCTATCTACACTGTTAAAAAAATCCGTAAATTTACGGACTTTCTCTGTCAGCAGTATTTCCAGACATTTTTTGGGTAAATTTACCGAAATTTCTGTCAATTAACGAACTTTGACAGTAATTTTACAGAATTTGTCTCCTATTATTGAAAAAATGTGTATTTTAACAGATTTTTTCCGTAATTATAAAATTACGGAAATCAAAAAAAAATCCGGAAATATTGCTGCCAAAAATTTTTGAAATATTTCCGTAAATTAACATTTGTTATGTTTTTTCTTTTTATTGTTTTCTAAAACACAGATTTCTGTAAAATTTTCGGAAATCTGTTTTCCTTAAGTTTAATGGCATTTTTTCACAGTGTATATCTATAGCTTTACTACATAGGCAGACAACAGTTGAAGGTATTCCGGGTAAAATTTACAGATGTCGAGATCTTCTTCGAACGGCTTTAAATTGTTCATTGGTCATAAAACATTGCCTTGAAAGGTGCCAACATGTTGGAATACTTTTCAACGCGTTTTTGACCCTTTTCATATTTAATTAACCCTTTATAAACCTTACCCCCTAAATACATATTCCATTCCACTTCTTTGATTTTGGTAAACTTTTTATATAATATTCTTAAAAGTTTCTCAATACAATTCGAGAGAAAATGATTCTTTTGCAATTATGTTTGGTCAAGGCATTATTACCTAATTTGCCGTCCTACAGATATTATTACTTACTTTCACATGCGCCGCCAGTATATCCAGTCCCTTGACAGTTACACGTATAACCCTTCGTGGCAGATGATAAAGTACAAGTCCCTCCATTCATACATGGATTGGGGTCACAAGTATCTGATATGATGACTAATTAAAAGTGTAAAACAAACATCAATAACAAACTTTACCAAGTAAAAGATAGATTCACGATTCATTCAGATACGAACGTCGATGACAAACTTTACAAAAGAAACAAATGTAAAAATAAATGACAAACTTCATGATTAAAAGCGAAAACGTGATAAAAATGTAAGACTTTTTAGTTTTATCCATTAAAAGAACATAACATTTAATATTAACACCTTAAAACCACACTCCAGTATTTCCAAATTTTATTTGTCTAATTTTCTCTGAATCATATTATTTTTATTACTGTTACGCATGAAAACGAAAATTATAAACATTTGTAGCTTCCCTTTGAAAAAGTTGTTTTGGTCGACGGTTGCAGGAGGTGAAGTATTTTAGATGAAAATATTGATGTTACACCGATGTGCCTTTCATAAAGATGTAAATATTTTAAGGTATATAATATGGGTCACAGGAATATGATGTTGCTGATCGGAATTTCTGCAACGGAATTTATAGCCGTTTTGAAAATTTTGCTAAAATTACTGCGTTACCGTTAATTTAACAAAAAGTCGTCTTTGTACGAAAACTATAATAATGTTGATTTTAATTAACTTTACCACGATAATTTCCAATGAAGCATCGCAAAACAAATCAATTAATTTTGAGCACAATTGGGGAAGCGATTTTGAAGAAAATACCGATATTGGCTACCAGATTGCATTAATGCAATGTAATTATTTGGGTATTTTAAGTGTAGCTTACATTCACATAACATGCCCGCGTATCCTGTACCGTCACATTGACATCTGGTACCCTCACACACACCACCGTTTTGGCACGGAGGGTCGCATCCCTGGGCTACAGCTAAATAAAGAAAAAAAAAACATATTTATGCAGATGATTCATGTAGATGACCATACTGCAAAAACATTTACTCGTATTTACTCATGGCAGTAATTCACAGAGGTTATTTACACCTCTCACTTATTTGCATAATTATTCCGAGTTGCTTTCATATAAATTCCGTATGTTGATCATCTCGTGATATGGTCGGCATTACCCTCGCTCTGAACGTTATGGTGTAAAAACTCTAAGAGACTCATCACATGCCGTGGTGGCGCAATGGATTAGCGCACCCGAGATCTAAACGAGAGGTTGTTTGTTCGAGTCTCATCCACAGGGAAGTACTTGCTACGTTCGCGCTGTCATATATTTCTCACATATTTGTATTTACGAATGGCGGTAATTCACAGAGGTTATTAGCAACTCAATTTCCTCCCTCTCTCTCCCCATATTATCAAAATTGTCTGTATATATCATATATACGTGTTGTGTGTGTGTGTGCTCACACATTAGTAACTTCTAATTCTTGTTACATGCATTAGTAAAATACGTGTACATAGGCATATTAAGTGTATACACTATTGCAATACATTGTACCAATAAGTTACCAAGTTGTACCGTTTCAATAACTTGACCCCGAATCATTCAAAGAACGAAATATGGATGAGTGATTTTGGTACTAAGATTATCAAATAACAAACCACA
>JAMKCH010030560.1:0-17176 GCA_023653785.1 Ophioderma brevispina | reverse complement strand
ATAGTCCATGTTACAGTTTTATTCACATGTGAATATGCTTGTGCATGTCTTTGTGCCTGGTGTAATTGACAATAGTTCATACGGTACTGCAAGTTTTTTTTGTCATCGCATTAACCAAAACAAAAAAAAACCTACCCTTAGTTTCATATGAATAATAGCCCTATATGGTGAAATGAACCAATTTGTTTAACATATTTATTGCAATAATTGCTTTCCCACCTGTGAAACAAATTACAGTTATTCCTTGTTATTTCTGTCAAGAATAATCAAATATCGACATGCGAGAGTTAATGGTGCTTATGGGCTTTATTCCATATAGACTTAATTGATTTCTTTCATCCAAGTCTTACACCAAGGATACACCCAAATTGATCTGCCATCAAGCCCATGTAACAATGTAAGAAAACGCACATGTCAAAGCAGGCAGTTATGTTAATAGCAGAGCATCACAAAGACAATACAAAATTCAGTCTTGGAATATGCCAATATAAAATCACTACGGTAGAGAAACCAACTAAAAATCTGTTCCACAAAAAAGTTAAGTCACAAGTAGTTTCCTGTCACCATGTACAAATTGGTAAGGTTTCAGGAAGTAATCACCAGTATTTTTGTTTTGTCAAAGGCTAAATTGCACAAGCAATCATCCAACAGATTCACCATATCAATAGATAACATTATCGAGGGTTGAGAATCAGAAAGGAACATAACTCCAACACTAAAAAAACTTCAAGAATTTCTTTACATTCTGCTGTAAATCCTGCTTTTGAGAAATGATGTTTAATATTTTCTACTAAGCAAAAATCTTTCATTTCTCAAAGTAAAAATCTCATAAAGCTTGTATATGGTAACTGTACGCAAACATTATATCAACTTTAGTCAATTGCTATTATGAACCGCAGAATTAAAGAAATTCTTTAATAATTTTCTTTAGTTTTGAGTTACGTCCTTCCGATTGTCAACCGTCAATATTTTCCATACATATAACTGCAGAAATGTTCAAACTTGTAGTATTGTACCCAATGCCAAAAATGTCATTATTACGTTTATTACTCTAAAGCTAGATACATGGTAATTAGTCCTATACACCCCAAGAAAAATACTACATGCTGTGCACCTAAACGATTGACCACTTCCAGTAAAAATCTGGGGTTCTGGTGTCAAGGCCTTTACAAACCGATCGAACCAATATGAAGCAATATTTAGCATGTTACAAGAGTGATTTTTATGTGCGTGTGTATGCCTCAATGTACCAAAAGATAACTTAAAAAGTAAAAGTTTGGTATCACATGCCTGTGCGCAGAATATGTGGAGTCATTTTTTTGCTGCAAAACCCTATGCAAATGAACCCACTTTTTGGCCTTTTTTCGAGCCCATGACTTATTTACCAAATGTATATTAGTCAACATCCTTAATTTGAACGGTCAACACAGTAAATGTTTCAATTTGACAGGCTCTAAACACAAATCAGCAACAAACTACATATATTTTGTCCTTGGCACCAGATGCGCTGGTACAATATGATATCTGCACGTGTATAACTGTGTGAATTTGAAATTACTGTCAAGCTAAAACTGCAAGATCAACCTGGTGGGGGGAGGCAATATGTCAAACGAGCTCATTATATACTGCAAATAGTGATGACATAATGCCATGACTATGACTTGTATCTACTACCAACATACCAATTTTGTCAAATTTGGACAATGGGATGTGTAAAATATCTTATTTTGTAATGAGTCCAATCAGAAGAAATATGCAATGAGCCTCATTAATATGCCACAATAATGATGACAACAGTGCACAAAGGTAATTACTTGCATGCACCACTACCACACACCAGTTTCATATAAAATTGTATCGATTGAGCCCAAATTTATGATTGTTTCGGATCCGATAATACCAACAATTGGACTCTTCAAACATGATAATCGTCAAATTTGGACATTGGTAATCTGCAGAAGTTCACTTTTTTAATCACCTAACCACAGGTATCTAAACAAAATGACAAATACCCACATTAGGATTGATGTTGCGATATCTGCATGCTTGTTAAGCCAGGGGGATAATGAAATTTGAGAATTTACCTGTTAAAAGAATGCAGCGATGTCATCACCTTCATACAGTTGGATTGTGAAACGGCAAGTGCCCAAGTCGCACATGGACACCAAAATAACTGCATTAAAATACGATGTACAAGTTCATGCTTTTGGTCGAATAAGTAGTATATCCATCACATGATTCAGTCCAAGACAAAGTATGATCATATATTGTTTTTCTGTAATATCATCTTATTAAAGTGACAGGAGGAGATTTTTAGGATAAAAATTTATCTCAAATATCACTAGATCGGTTGAGACCACCTACCGAGAGCGCTTCGAATGGGTTTATGGACAACAGGTGCAACAAAGAAAACCGACCCAACTTGTTTTGAAATTGCCTGCTTATGTTATCGTTCCCCATAGAAAACCATGCTTGACTTTCTGCCGTGCACAACAGGAACTACTAAATCATTCATCTTATTACCTAAAGACGGCGCATTCTTTGGGCTTATTCACTTAAGGGTCATTGGTAGCATTTCCAAATATTTAAAAAAAAAACATAGGGGTCCTCGGAGCCGCTTGTTTCGCCTGCCATCGAGGTTAGTGAATGATAGGCCCCTAACATGACCTTTGACCTTGATAGGTGGACCTTTGACCTCATCAACAATGATGGATCCCATGTTGCACCTATGATTCAAGTTGGTTCCATTGAACTTAAACTTTCAATGAGGCAATTGTAATTTTCAGCCCTATTTACCCAACTTGACCTCACATTGGGACCTTTGACCTTGATATGCTGACCTTTGACCGCATCAACAAATTGAGGGATCCATGTTGCACCTAGGATTCAAGTTGGTTCCAATTGAACATTCACTTTTCAAATGAGGTCTAAATTTTAATTTGCAGCCTATTTTACAACTTGACCTCAAAGGACCTTTTGAACCCTTGGCATTTTAGTAAACACTGAACTTGGCATGTGCCTTGACCTCCTCAAAAGTGGGGGATGCCATGTTGCAACTTGTGACACCAGTTGTTGCAATCCATCAAAGTATGCAGAAGATGATTACAGGCAAAGGTTAACCCTTTTTCACAACAGCATCAACAACAACAGACATCCAACAAACCAGACCATCAACAACCAGACTACAACAACATGGACATTGATCCCTATGTGTTTCCTGCCTTAGGGCAGGACACAAAAAAAATCGGGTTCGAGAAAATTGGGGCGCTTCTTTCTGGAAAATCTCCTGTTTCTTGAGTCACATTTGGATTTTAAGTCCTATTACAAGCCCGATTAAATTCTGAAGGATAAAAGCTCAATCAAATATGCAAGTTTGTGCATGAATAACCTAACCTGACTCTTTTGATCAGTCCATATAATCAGTCCATGAAAAACAATATCCAAAATTTCAAATCAGGAATGTGACTGTCTCCATGAAGGCTAAAATAATTTATACATATAAATGATACCTCACCATTGCTCTTAATTAGAATACACAATTTATGTTTTCTAAAAAATTAACATCTTTTTTGTATGGGATCAAAGGATTTGTGACCCAGTGCACTAATTGAGAAGGATTGCAGCACTTGTTAGTACCTGGTTGTGTCTTATGCGTACAGGTTGACTTCAACACCATACTAAAGAGGTTTCACATTCATTTTCTTTATGCTAATGTGGGCAGAGCAAGGGGTTCCATGCCACTGCAGATTGCAGATAGGCGGTATTAAATACTATAGGAAAACTTTGTGCTCCCCATTGGAGATTGCTACCTCAAAATGTTCATCATCTTCATTACCTGATTACTAATAATTTCTGTGTGTTACATTTGTTGTAAGGATGGCAATCCAAGATAGCTTGTATATGGCATAAGCCTCTACATAACTCTATGGACGCACTACTCCTTTTGTCATTGGCAGTGGTGAAGTGTCATGAAGGGGGCATGTTCCCTTTTCACAAAAACAATTTTAAAATTGCCATAAAAAATTAAAAACTGATACTCTCTCACTTATGGTGGGTTGGTATGTCAAAAACCGTTCCCTAGATTTTGGCTAACTTGTTATTTCTTGCTGTTTTCCATTCAATAAGTGACCAACAGTCAGAACTGACTGCTGCCCCCTTCCTCAAGGGGGAAAAGTTACTACAGGGAAAATTAAAATCGAGGCAATTGTGTTTTTCGTATTCTTGCCTAGGGTTCCGACCTTTTAGTTAAAGCGCATAGCCCCATAATGGTTCTGGTCATCCGTGGGTAAAATTTACCCAATGCTCAGATTTTGGTTGAAACTGGTGAGAAGTGTGTTGTGTATTGTTCCTCAAACAGGATCCAAAAATGTATTATTTTACGTGTGTACATTTGGTTGGCTAATTACCATAGCAAAATGTTGCAAGGGTCTACATGGTCTATGGGGTCACCAGAATTTCCCTAGAGTCGCAATGGCGATATCAAAAAAAACAATTGAACATGCAGTTTTCTGTTTAGTATGACAACGAGGCATTCATTTGACACCCTTTTCAACAACCATCGAGCATTTACCCCCAGGGTGACCTTGAACCATTAACGGGGCTATACCGCTTTAACTAAGGTCGGAACCTAGGCAATATAATATTTTTTTTGTAACCCTTATAGGAGACGAACGCGTTAGTGTTCATCAAAACACAATTTGACACGATTTTTAAATTTTCTGTACTAACATTTCCCTCCCTTAAGGGGGCATCAGTCCGAAAATTTGCACCTCATCATTTTCTGACAGATTAATGTCCTATTGAAACCCCAAACAGCACAACTCATTTTAGCATGAAAAATCCTCGGAATACATCACCACCCCAACACTAAATGAACCTGAAACATACCCCCTTTGGCGAACCTGACGCATTCCTGTTTCTGTATGAATGTGACAACTGGTCATATCAACCAGCATTAAGTTTTAGTTTCCTTCCTGGATCAATCACATTAACAAAATTTCTAATAGTGACCTCCTCAAAAGAATTAGAACCAGTCCCCTTTCCGTTACAAAAGTCCACCTTTGGATGACACATGTAAAATATAAAACCGCACCCACCTACCCCTGCCTCAAGTCTGCTAGTTGCTGATCTTAAACTAAAACTTAGCCGCTTGAGTGATTCATAACCCACAATGATGACCAGACTGGAGGGCATTGCATTGAGAAGACGTGCTGTCACGCCTTTGGTCCAGTCTTTGCGCCTTCTAAGCTATTCGTTTGTGAATGTTACAGGATGGATTGCCTGGCCTCTCCCACAACTGAATTAAATGATTGAACAACTCCATGACTCATTTTCTCTTTCATTTCAACATCCTTTGAGAGTGAAAACAATAATATGTCTATAGTGCACATGAACGGGTACAGTAAAGGGATAATTGTTATTTCTGCACCACATCTTCAACATGCAGTTTAATTCCTTTGAGGCCTTGCCGAATTCATTGGGTGGTGGCACAATACTAATTCTTTCCCAAAAGATATTCCAGTATTTAGTATATCCTAACTTGGTACACAAAGCATTCACATTTAACATTCCCATTGGACAACAAAATACAAATTGAAAAGAATGACATTCTTGAATTGTTTCCCACATGTGATTAACTTTGTTTCACTATCCAGGTTTATGGTTTTTCTTTTCTTTAAAACCACTAGAAAAATCTTGTTATTTTAAAAAAAAAAAAAAAAAAAAATAAAAAGTGTATAAAACCTCATTTGCAAAACTATATTTTACCAATTATAATGATATTAAATAAGTTAAAAAAAAAAAAAAAAAAAAAAACCTCAATATTAACACTTGATTAAGGGTCATTAGGTAATTCCTCCCAAAGCAGGTGTGGGAAATATTCAAACTTAACTTTTGTTTCCAAAATCAATGACGCTCCAAATGACCTTTTTCCTTTGAGTTTCAAATGTAGAAAGACAATGTACAAATCACTATCTTTCCAAATTTTTTTAATAAATACCTGCAAAAGATCCCTAATATACTTCTTGACCCCGACCCCACTTGTGTTGACCCCCCGAAAGCAACCGCTACAAGGTCATCTGAAGACGCCTCATACATTAGAAAATGTCTCACAATCTCACAACATTTGGTGACAAATTCCACTTGTATGGAAATGCAGAAACTGAAGTATGGACCAAAATGTATCAATAATACAACTCTGATTAACCTTTTGACAGTAACCAGTAACATCAAGATTTGCTTCTCTAATTGTTTGTAAGTTAACTCTTCCTTGACCTTACCTGCAATCTAGTCCTGACTATATCCATTGGGTTTGTAAGGAATGTCGCAAACAACCGGCGCAGGACGCAGCACATGCATGAAATCAAGATTGTTGGGAATTGGGAAGCTGTATTGTACCTGGCATATTAGGCCAGTTCTCTATAAATGATGAACACATTGAAGTCAGATAGATGTGTTATAAAAAAAAGTGTGATAACTCACTCATTTGGACCAAAAATTGCGCACAAAGCAATTTTCTTTCTGTTTTTCTTATTAAAACCCTGTTGTACAAACCCCCCCCCCAACCCCCCCACACCACCTCTCCACCCCAATGCCGGGCAGAAGTGACAAACTACAGCAAAATAAACTCGCACATCCCCTGGCTGCATGTAACTGGACAGAATATGGACATTTGCTGCTATCCCCATAGGGGATAAAACATGAATTAGTTATCTAAGATTTCTGCGGTGTTTTATGCCCCAGACATTTCACACCCATGCACTTTCTGTGTCACACTCACAAATTATACTGCATTCTGCTGGCTTTTGGTTTTTCAAATGAACAAAGTCCCTCAACCCCAATTTTGGACCTTGACGCACAATGACAACCCAATGCCCTATTTTTTTAATAACATGGGTAAAATACTGTAACCACAAATTTTGCATGCATTGGCCCTATTTTGCCAGTGGGGTCTAGATTCCCAAATGTTTTTTTTTTTGTTGTGAATACTAAGTAATTCCCTGTCGTATCCAGTACAAACAGCTAAGCAACCTATTGAGTGAAATCTGAAATGAGAACAATACATGCAATGGCAATACTGCAATTAAACAGCACAAAATGGACCCAAACAGTATTTCCAACTTGAGTTAATCATGTTTAATATACTTACTTTAAACAAATACCTTGTACAATGTCATCTTGTGGGTCAATACAAGATTTCCCAGTTGTCCTAGATCCCTCTTCACCCTTTTAAACTGAGGTTTCATCATGGTTATATTTGAAGCAACTTAATTATCATTATCATGTTTTGAGGAGTCCAAGTGTGTGAAAATATTGGATCCAAACATGAAAATGAGAAAATTGGATGATTTACGCATATTAATTAGTTCGCAGAGTTTTAAAAATTTGGGTTCGACTGCGTCTTGCCCAATATTTTTTGCAACTGTAGCTCGACCAATTAATTTTGGTCTTAATGGCCCAATTTATCATTATCATTGCTTTGATGTGTCCCGATAAATGCGATATCGGGATCCACGCCTTATATGATTAAAATTGATGATTTGCGCCCAATATTTAGGGTCTCGCTATGATTTTTTAAAATATTGTGCTTCGACTGCGTCTCGCCCAATATTTTTGTCAACTCATAGCTCGACCAATAATTTTGGGCCCACTGAATCAATCCATTTTTATTACAAACAACCTGGAATGGCCCAAAACATTATTGTCTAATACCAGCTTGTTGTATTTAAAAAACTCATGCATGCAAATGTGGTGATGAATCATCACAAGCGTGTCAAAATGAAGCTTACCTTTCCCAATGTGACTCCAAATGAGAATACTTGGGTGATTTATTATAGTCCATCCCAATTTTTTTTTGTTCGGACAGTGTACTTACCTGCCTAAAAATATAAAATGGCCACCAGAGTGCACTATTTGGCATGAACGTCGGATGGAACGATTTATCCTCTATAAAATCCCTTCCAACCATCTGCATGATAATAACGCTGGATATTTTAAAACCATCCCTGAGTGTGACTTTTTCTGCTTGCTTCCTCTTCCACACACGGCCCGCAGATCTAGACTCTGTCCTTCAAGCAGAATTACATGCTGGAACGAATGTCTATTATATTTACAGTTAGGCTCTGTGCAATGAACGAGCACAACCACCATAATGCGACTTGCCTGTGTTGTTTAAGTCCCCGCATGCTTTTCGCCAAGCTCGTAAGTTGTGATGTAGCACTGGCCAAAATATAGTTAAGGAATTGATGATGAAGCCTTTGTATAACCCACGATCACCTTCATACGTTGTAATTTTCTGAGGCATCCCAAGTTCCGAAAGAGGGCATTTTGTTTCTGCACCTGTAGACGTGTCCTTGATAAGACCGTGGGGTTATTCATGCCACGTATGGTCATGCTCAGCATGAGACCAAGGCGTAAAACTTCCTTTTTCCAGATCATCCCACTCAATAATTCGGATATTTTTTCTATCCTCTTCATCATTCATACTTGTGGTTTGTGTTTGTCAACCTGTTTGCTAGCACCAAAATAGTATGTTGCAAATGTTAGTGCACTATATTACTATCCAACAAAATTTAATTCTATGGTGTCATTATCACTGGGTTCCATGAATATTTGTCAGAGCCAAAGAATATCCTCTTCCCTGTCTGCCTCTACTTCTAGATCACCCTGCACAGTCAATAATAAAAAAATTACTTTATTAGCATACAAGCAGAATATATCATTTTCTCCTACACAGAATTGTGGAATCTTTCCATATGTGCTGTCAAAATCATAAGCCCCTTTCGCAATTCTTACTATGCATGTCCGCTTTTTGGCTGGGAAAGTACACGCATGTATCACTTCCGGTTCGCGGCGATCCCTGTATAACTAAAAACTTAACAAAACAGTAATTTCTTTTTTAAAGATTATATTGTCAAAACTATACAAGCTTTTTAGATAGCCTGTTTTTGTTAAAAAAAACTTATTTCACATATTGAAATTGCAATGACACATGCAGAAAAAAAAAAGAGACGTCTACAGTAAACAACTACAAGAGATTACATGTACTAATAGTTCTTAAAGTCCAGGACACGGCGAGTGACAATTTTCCTTATTCCTTACATTTTCGTACCTCAACAGTATCCGATCATCGCAACATGGATTTTTACAAGTGAACATCGGGAAAGTGTTAAATTTCAAGGATAAAATACCCAAACTGACAGGGTCTCCGTTTTCGCGAACTGTGTACAAGATGCTGGAATTGGATTTGACCCCGTAATGACGTGAAAAAAAAAAGAGTAACACGTTGTAAACAAGCTCACACGTGGGTGACACCGCACACTCCAGGTATCTCTCCTTGTCTGTTTCTTTTGTCTGGAACCTTGAATAAAGCTATTCTGTTCTGATCCACATTTTGGGGGGTGTTTTTTTTTTTGGGGTGTCGGCACGTCGCCCTGGTGCACCCCGTCACAATCAGCGCATTTTTATCGTAATTTTAAGGCCCCAATCAAGAAAAATTATACCCCGCCAAATGATACAACACGTACCGCGAGAAGTCAACTCTGTACGTATGCAAGAACTGGGCCACGCGCCAGCCGTTCCACGATGACGATCATGACGCGTACGCGTATCGCGTATTTGTTACTCGTGCGTCACTTACGGGTCATAGCTGCCAGCGCGCTAATCACTTTCGTTTTGGGAATTTCCTTGAAAGTTTCCAAAACACATGATTTATGCTCAATTTTTATCAAATATACGTTTTCTCAAATACTACTTCATACAGATTACATTGATACCAATACAAACTATGAAGGAAACCATGTTTGGTTGTATTATAGGAATGTTTAAAGCATGTCCATGGACCTTTAACTTAAAAGATACTACACTTATCAATAGTTCGCTTGTCCATGTATCAAGCAATATTCCCAACAATATGGACACTAAACCATGACTATGTGCTTTTCATGGTCCATATTTGCCTGTAAATTCAGAAATTTTTTACCCTAGAAAAGACATGTGAAATGATACTTCATACCTGCCAACTGGAATTCAAAAATTCCGTACTTGAAAAGCAATATTCGCACATTTTTTGAAGAGGCCCCAATGTTCAAAATTTGATATTTTTGTCACGTTTACGTGGTAATTGTCCTAGGAACTACTACTGCTAACGCGAATGCAAAAAGCTTAATTTATCACAAAATAAGCGATTTTGTAATTAAATTGGGACCCCATTGGACTTAACGGCGAGCGGAAATGCTAGTTTAGGTCCTTCCATATGAAAATAGTGCCACCTTGAGAAATAACCTCTATTGGCTTGCTGAACTATTAAAACAACTAAGATGAGCGTAGACACGACATGGCGCTATTTTCCCGGCTATTTCACATTGGAAGGCCGTTTACTTTCCACACCCTTGTACTTATCGGGGATCCCCGTAATAATTATTCTAGTACAAATTCTTCGTTTGTGACACATAGACATTTTCGAGCTTAACCATTCACAGGTTATTTTACTAACCAGGTACCAATGCAATCGGTAAAAACTCCAAATTTTTGAAAAATGGGGCGCTCTTAAAAAATGTGCTAATATTGCTTTAAGTGCAGAGTGCACATGGCAATCAACCTGCACTTGCCACTAGCCAAATGTCACTGGTCCAGGGATTTGCTTTGGGCCCCTGATGGGGGCCAGGAGCCTGCCTTATGGGCCCTGAAGGGGGCCATGGCTATCAAACTTTCACGTCAGACTTTCACGTTGTTTCTTTTGGACTTGAATAAATAAGTCCTTGACATTTCAAATTCAGTGCATTACGTAATTAGTTAGTATCCGTTCGTAGGCTAACTTGACCAGAAGTTACGTCACAAAGATAAGTTACACACATTTTCCAGTCGATAATATGGTTCGCTCGCAAAGGATTATGGGTCTGACTTCCGCATGCTGTGGGGTTGATTCAAGGGAATTATAACACTTATACACAAGTGGGTACTGTTACCTGTCTTCAAGCTATTTTTTCCTTTTGATATTCCATGAATTGTTGAACATACATTGGTAATTAATGGAAGCTATTGGAATATTCCTGTTGGAGCATGACTCCTCCAAATGTACAATTATCAAATGCCCATGAACTAATCAATGGAGGATCATCAGAAATTTATGTCACTGAAGACCAAATTTTGTGTCACATTGATCATAATTTCACTCTACTGAACATAAATAATTGCCTATTTTGCTTTGGAATTATTCCTTAGAGTGTTAGCAAACAGCAGTAGAGTCTAATATCTTCAAAATCTTTCGGATGTTAAATTAATCAATGTGAAGACCCTAAAAATTCAGACCGGTGACAAAGTCACAAAGTCCAGTTTTCGTATTGCCAGATGCTTACCGAAAGCTTGTAAGCTAAAGGTTCCACATGACGCGTTTCAGTTGCAATATACACATATGTTGCAATATTCACATTATAGACCGTGTTAAAGGCATACTGTTGAAGAAATGTCATGTGAAGTCCCAATTATTGGGACTAGATTGGAATAATGTGTTGTATTGTTAATTGTTTGTCTTTGTCAGATATAAAACTGCTGGGAAATAGGTGTTCCCACTGAGCCAGTGATCGATCAACTTTTGCGATCGATCCGTGTCTGTAGACTTCAAACCAGACACCGAATTCATTATGATATCAGGGGCGGATGATGGATCCAGGATTTTTCAATTGAGGGGGCGCCAAAATTTGTTCCGGCTCGCTGCGTTCGCCGGTCGACCCATTTTTCTTTCATTTTGTTCCCAGTCAGGGGGACAGGTGCACATACTGCATCTGTGGGGAGGGGGCACACAAAGCTACATGGCGCCTGATGCCCCCGTACCATCATTATTCAGAGACTCAGGGCCGCCCTGTGCGTAAAGAAGTAAAGAAGTCATTTTATTAAATTACAATGCGTTCGGCACTCTATGCGGCGCCCGGCGCCCTGTACTCTGCAAAAAATAGAGGGGGCGCGCGCCGGGTGCTCCCCCCTCTAAATCCGCCCGTGGATACTTTGCTAACTCTGACACATACATCAATGTAGGTTAAATGTATGTTTTCATGCATGATGCTACTTATTTTTTGATGACCATTCATCAGATGACAATTGATGAAGACTGAGATGAGTGTTCATCAGTACTAGAATCAGATTCTCAGTCTCATTAAACCCTAACAGAACACATTTTTCAACCCGACAACATGTCGCCACCGGCAATAAACAACAACAGTGTTGTTGCTCTAGATGTCCACCGCTGCCGGCAATTAGCATCGAATCTTGCTTTTTTATGCCAATGGGGACCATTACCTCTAGTGAAAATTCGCAGAAACGAAAAGACGAAGTTCTCACAAGCAGATAACAGCAATTGGTCTCCTGAGCAATTCCACGCAATTAGCAGCAGTTGGTTTTCAGACCATCGTTCTATTTTAAGCGGGGAAAAAATTGTATTGTGCCACCATCCTATTATTAATTTTGGCAGCCTCCAATGGAATAAACTGCATGTTGAGGATGTAGTTGACATGGTGGCGAAAGAATCTAAATTCTCCCCCAAATTACTTTTGCCATGGCAATTGGCATGGAGATTTAATTTTAAAAGCTTTGCCGACAAGGTTAAATTGCTCCATGTTATTTAGCTTTGCCAACAAGGTTACTTAAAGGTGGTTGTTCCTATTTCTTTCTTATTGTTGCTCTACTTGATATGAGAGCCTGGCACTTGCACAGACTCCCCATCAAGTGCCGTGGAAACAAACTTGCTGTTTTTGATGGTAGAGAACGAAATATGCATGTTGCAAGCCCTATTCATACTGTGCTCTAACTTTTGATGGTTAACCACAGTCCTGCTAAGCATACTTGATTGGCCTTATCTTTAATCAACCTGACATATTTTACTGCCCCTCAAGTCAGTGCAAAAATAACTCGGGACCGTTATAAACAATTTTGCTCAACTTAACGATTCTCTAAAATGAGTCCATGTTTAGGCAAAGTTACTTACTTTTGGCCTGTAAGACATCGGTAACAACCCTTAAATGGTTTAAGTAGTTTTTCAGGAGAAATATAACTTCAAGAGTGCATATTTGATGCACTTTTCAGAGAACGATAATTTCACTTCACCGACTAAGTCCAAACCGAAAATCCAAGTGACCTGGACAGGTGAAAGTCATACATGTGCGACCGTCCATTTTGTAAACATTTTAAAAACCCCATGATATACTTTCCAAGTCGCAGTACGGTCCAGCGACGAATTCTGCTCATGACATGCGCACGAAAAACCAAAAGGGTTTTTTTGATCTTGTGTCAAAGTCCGGTTATGTGCGCATGCTAATCGCTCGCTTTGGTTGGAAGTAATGTTACATTTACATAGGCTTCAGGCGAAAGAAATTGTGTAGAAATACCCTTACACGTTTTGGTAGTGATAGCGCCACACCAGACGCAGTCCTAAGTTATGCAGTATGACGTTTGACTAGCGTGAATAAAATAGCTGGCCACGTAACGACCGCGATCCATGAGCTCTACTATCATAGGGGGCCATTAGCTCCGTTAAAGTGTTTCAGTTTGGTCTCGCAAAATGACGAAATATCAACTTAAGGAATTCCTGAAAATCATTGAAATCTTAAACTTTATATTCTCAGAACAGTCACGAAACAATGCATGGTGATCTTAAAAATATATCCGATTTTAGTATTGCTAACGTTAACACTTAAGTAACGGATCTTCGTAACGTATCTGTCGGCCTTTTTCTATGTCGTGCTGTTCTTGAGGAAGACTTGCTTCAACCGACTTAGTCTCCTATACGTTCTCAGGTATTACCTTCATACTAAGCATTGTGTGGTATTCTACTTTATGTATCACGCCGTATTGCAAAGCGTAGCGGGAGGGATGTAACGTATCCGTGTCGCGGTATGAACGTAACAGTAGGGATTTCTTTTCATTACTAGGGCTGAAAATTGTTACGTTGAAACCCGATTTTTATGCAAAACATGTAAATATAACATTGACAATCTCGATTTATCACATAGTGGAACATAGGTTATTCAGTTATTTTTAGCAATTTTGTATCTTCGAATTATTGTAACGTATCTTTCTGTAATATTGGCGACATGCTCTCAGAGACTCTTGCGAAACTTTGATAATCCATATATTACATGTTTTAAACTTAACAATTATGCATGCATACAGGCCTGATAAAAATTCAAATGTAATATGTGTATGCGCTCTTGTGTAACGAGCAGGGAAACACATTTTAAAGAACGGATTTTGGCTGGCGACATGGCGAAAAGCAAGAATTAATGCATCTTTAAGAGCCTTATTGCTTGATACTTTCTCATCACGGTTACAACAACATCTAGTCCGTATGCATTTTTGACAACATAAGGCTCCTAAGTATAATTTATATTCATAAACATTCATGCTTAAAGGCAAAACAAGCTTTAAAACTGTGCATGACTGTGAGCGACACTACAAACGACTTTTTGAACACTTATCGGAAATTGAACCTCTATTTCCCTCTCTACTTTCTGTTCGACGGACTTTCCCGATTTCTTTGGGTCTTATTTCAGCTTACCTCATGTGCTGACCTACGATGCTGTCTTTGCGCCATCATAATAAATCCATGTAGTTTTGACGGAGAATGTGGAACTTGAAATTTAAGAACATTTTTTTTAATAATCCTCGGGAATCGGGTAAAACAAATGTGTGCTGTAACATGACGGCAATTTCTCAGAGCTTGTAAGTAATCATGACAGCCAAAAGAAATTTCTGTGAAATTCACAAGCCCTGTGTATTTGAGTGCATCGTAACCATGACATACTAGGTATTTCTTATTTGTACGGCTGGTCCGAAAAGAAGTTCCTCGTAACTTGAGGGTACCAGTCCCAATGTTGTAACAGGGTCAGCCATAAATTTGTATGTAAAGACCTCTAGTTAACGATATCGGAAATGGGTGGTTAACCACTAAAACAGCTTTTTTTGTTTAGATCTTTGGAATGAAATTAAGTAAAACAGGAACCTTTACAATCGTTTTTAAATACATTGTTGGTTCGGCACGACGTAAAGGCCAATAATAACATTGAAAGCCGTAGCAATCAAGCACTGTAGAAAGGTATAGACCTTCATTGGACTTGCCGACGCAGTGCTGGCGTCGGAAGTCAATTACAAACTAGTGAAAAATAACCTAATGGCCGGCAGTATTTCATGCACCTACTTGTACTTGTTATTTATCTCCTGCCAATCTGTTTCTGTCTGTCTTCGATGACACCATAAATATTAAGTCTGTATTTTGGAGATAATTCTTGTCGGGATTCGTGCTACACGCTTTGACTTATGTAATGTCGTTATACTAGAAATGAGGGTGATTCGTAATGTGAAATGCAAAAATTGATAATGACTCGTCCTGACAATGCCCGAAATTTCAGTATGAATCCGTTGTACTAGAATGAAATTGATTTGAGGCCTCAAATTCAGGACGACAATGAGAAAAATATGGCCGTTCATCTGATATCAAATCGGTACTACTTCAGGTAACTCAGGGGGTCCCAAGACGCTCGAACACGCACCTTTTTAGGCTTTAAGCGCTTTCACAAGGAAGGTACACCATTTTTGAAAAGTGCTCATAATTGTGTCTTGCAAGGTTATCGTTTTTGGCTCAAAAGACAAAAAAATTTTTTTATCGTACTAACTTGTATCGACGTAACTATAAATCCGTCAGTAAAGCCATTCAATTTAAAAATTCAGGAACGAATTTATAATTTAGTACATGTGCCACCACCCTATGAATTCGCCAGCTTCAAAACATGAAACCACCGTACAGTGGCACGGGGAAAACTGCATACAGCGGCAGCAGAGTACTGACATTAATCCCACTATCCTTTTAAAAGAAATGATACAATGTCATACTAACAAGCAATTACAAGAATAAAGAATTGACAACAAGGGACTAATGAAACACTAAAAGTCTGGATGTCCATACCGTCCAACTCTTCACAAGCCGAGCCGGCGCCCTCCCGATGCTGATGTTCTAAGCAATGTAACCTGTTCCGACAACAATGGAAATATGTCAACCTCGTATTTAGTACTTAGTACCTCACTCGGGAGTCATAATTTATGACCACTTTAAACGGGGGACCGTCCTTTTGCATTTGATTTGATGTGATTTATCGGTATTCACACATCAATACTATAAAGAGATCTAAAATACAAATTATATTCTTAAAATAATATTATAACATTGTACAATAGCACACATTGAAATGATAAATAAATACACATTATAATGAATACATTTAAAATAGACATTATTATATAAATCTAAAACCGAGCACACCAGCGGTTGTAAATTGAATCCCGGATTGAATCTAGGATGGCCCATTAAGCCGGATAAGCAGGCTTATTTCCAATGGGGTCCCTTGGAGGGGGTAGAACAAACAATAAAAAATGACATTTAATTGGACGCAGCAAATAGTGAACAGAGTGCGAACCAAAAAAACCCGGTTTGGAAAAATATTGCAAAAAAAATATAGGAACAATTAAGTATTTTAATAAAATTTTAATAATAAATCAAATGGCTGGCTTCCCCCTCCCTGCCAATTGGAAAGTAACTTCTTCTAGTGTCCTTTTGATTTCTAGGAGCAGGCAGGCATTCCAGTCTTTGATGGCTTGATAAAAAAAGGTATGGAACCAAAAACCTTGAACTGAAGGGACGACGAATTGAATTGACTACCTCTGGTATTGTAAGATGGATATTGGAAATCTTAATAAGTGATCGGAAGGTCATGGAGCATTGCATTATGCATGATTTGTGACGTGTTTATCCTGAGAAATTTAACACGATCATGAACGCTAAAAACCCAATGCGGAAAGCTCTTCTTGCCAACATGAGCCCTGGGGCCAAGATTTTTTTATACCTAACAATTTGTTTTGAGCAATGTTTTTTGAAGTTTATGCTTCAGTGTGCTACTGATCCACTATACCAGGAGGAAGCAGAGTAGTCAAAAGACATTGGCGAAGTTTGCAACACAGATATTTTTTACTGCTCGCAATTAAGACCCTTGGCCGGTCTGTAAAGAATCTAAGTCTGGAATTACATTTTTGAATAATCTTTTTAGCACTAGCATCACCCGAACAAATTGATCTAAATTAATCCCCAGGTACTTGACAGAGTTTTGAGATGCAATCATGACCATTAGAAACAACCTTA
>JAMKCH010030559.1:0-17413 GCA_023653785.1 Ophioderma brevispina | reverse complement strand
TTTTGTTTAAAAGGTACCTCATTTTTCTGGTTACTAGACAATAGAATGCAACCATGGTCAAGTCGGATTCCTGGGGGGGATGCACGGTAACGGGGAACAGCTCACGGGCTAATTGTACATGAACTTTTGTATCGATTTCACAAAGGCTCAAACCAGATTCAATTGAATAGATTGTCGTAAAATGTAAGATACGCTATTGATTCCTTTCGTTGGTGTCAATCAAAGAAACGGATAAAGTGTCATGATATCAAGACTGGGTGATGAGGAGGATTAGGCCAATTTAATATTGTAGTTTTTTATGACTGGACCAAAATCCAAAAGTACTTAATAAATGATTGGAGTCAATTGGATAAATTCCTGGAACAAGACGAATAAATGTAAAGTATCAGATTTTCTACTATTCCGTAGTGACGTAAAGAACTTAGGTTAGTAATATCATACTCGTATCAATTTTCTTATGTTGAATGCTTCAGAGGTTTGTTCAAGTCTGGTGTTTGGAATTTATGCAGTTCCTTTGCCTTGTAATATTTTTGGCTTCGTGAGAAAATGGACATTTTTAAATTTGGCCCATCTGAGTCCGTCTATTGACAAAATCTATTTCTTTATTTATTTGTTCCAGTATACACCTCTCAGAACGAATGGACTCATCGACACGCCCCAAAAACTTTTAATGAACTGACAGGAATAGACAAATCCGACTATAACTAGTTTTACTTCCCACTATTTCATTTGACACCACCCTAGGGGTCACAACTTTTCCATTGTGGAGATATTCATCTTGCAAGTTGAAACCCCCCCACGAGCATAAGTCGAGATGTTTAGAGTAAGCACCCTGGTTTTGCTTTATAAAGTCTTTTGTACTTCCTGCTCTTTCATTTGAACACCACCCCAGGGGTCACAACATTTTCCATTGTGGGAGATAATTAATCATGAGAAGTCCTCAACATAAGCATACAAGATGTTTAGGAGTAGCACCCCCGGGTTTGCATTTTTTGAAGTATTCTATACCTCTCACTCTTTCATTTGACACCACCCTAGGGGTCACAACATTTTCCATTGTGGAGATATGAATCTTGAAAAGTCCCCACATGAGCACCGTAAGAGATGTTTAGGAGTAGCACCCCCGGGTTTGCATTATAGTATTCTACACTTCCTCTCACCTTTCATTTTGATACCACCATAGAGGTACACACATCTTCCGTTTGGGAGATATAAATCTGAAAGGTCACCCAACATAATCAACCACAATATTGATTTATTTAGGAGTAGCACCCCCGGTTTTGCCTTTAATAGTATGCTTTAGTTTCCTGCCTTTCATTTGACACCACCCCCAGGGCCACAACTTTTTCCCTGGTAGTATATTAATCAATGAAAAGTCATGCAAAATCCCTTTAAATTTCACTAAATTTAGTAAAATATGAAATTGATTCAAATTGGCAGACACCTTTTGAAAAATCATGTGGACCACATTTTAATTTGAGTCCCGACAGGGTCCATAAGACAAGTGCGAAATGCACAATTTTGCGTATTTGCACAGTTTCCAAGAATGTAAACAGGCTGGCAACCCAAAAGACTGAACAAAGAAAAACCATTTCACTGAAAACATGGGCACTGATTAGTCTAGCTATATTGATGTTCATACCTTTGTTTGGTGTACTCCCCCCCCCCTTTGATCAGTCTTCTTGTTTTGTACCGTTTTGGTACACCACCAAATCACACACAGCCATATACTGCCAAATAAAACACATGCTGACCAACTTATTGTAAGTAACAACTCCCTGAAGCACATTCTTTTTGAAGGTGTAGTATTTCACACTGACCATTGACAACCTGAGTAAAATTTTGTGTGAAATGGACCAAGCATTTAGCGCATTAGTTTGCAATTTGTTTAAAATAATCAAGAATGCCCCTTTAAGTGGCCACATGCATTTTGACGCCAATTATTATTCCCACAAAAGATTTGACACTATAGTAGTCTCATGTAGCAAAGGATTTTGAAACATATCCAATGTACCATTTATGCGATCCAGCAATATGGCATATTTAATTAGATCCATTGTATCAAAATGCCCCTTTAATCGGCCCACATGCACTTTGACCCAATTATGATTCACCCAAAAAAAAAAGAAAAGAAAGATGCATGCAATAGTATTCTTTCATGCCGCGAAAGAATTTTGCCTATCCGAGGTACGGTTTCAGAGATAAGTAATTACGCATATTTAATTAATTAGCTCATTTGCATACCTAAGCCTCTTGTATCACACACGCTCAATTGGAAAAAATGCGCACCATTAATAGGCTTTCAGCAAGTGAGGAAGTTTTTTTCCGTATCCAATGTACGTTTCAAAATTATAGCAATTACACTGTTTTTTTCATATTAATTACTCATTTTGCATACTTAATTTGCCCGAATACGCCTGAAATCTAATCAGTTTCGAGAACAATCTCCATCCCGCTCCCTTTCACCAAGTTACATCACTCTACGCCTTACGGAACTCCAGAAAACTTGTACCAAGCCTTGCTGGAAAATTTTCGTTAATTATGCAAATTAGATACGAAATTAGCAATATTTTACGCCCAAAATCTAATCAGGTCGAGAACTCGTGGGACCCTCTTCTTTCCACCCAGTATTACATCAATCAGGCTCCTTACGGAACTCCAGATAAATCGTACACAAGCCCGTGAACACTGACGTCAGGCAGACAGACCGCATGACAGACCAGACAGACAGCAGACAGACAGCCGACGGACGGACGACGGACAGACAGACAGACAGACTACAGACAGACAGACAGGAAAGTGATGACTAAGTCTCTGCCGACAAAGTTTCAGGCGAGACAAAAATGGGCATTTCCAAGATATTAATCTCCTTCAATACTGTTTATAAACTCCTCAAAAAGTTTGGAAACTTATCGCATTTTATTTGAAGGTTGTTTTCATAGGGTTGAATTTCAGGGAAAGTTCATGCTTTTCTTCTTTACAATGACACCTCCTTTGTAACAATGAATACAGGCAGGTGTCAAGTCATCTTTATTGACTAGCCAAGACGATTCGCGAAACAGAAATTACGTCTGCATGTGCAGCCGTCACTCGTCTTGCAGGCAAATCCTGGCATTGTTTGGTTGTTGGGATTTTCAGCTGAGTTTGGATTACAATCTTAGTAGTCCCTGGTTATCGACTCGCTGGTGAAAAATCAAGCGAATCGTCTGACCAGACTAAACACAAACGTATGAATGCTTTTGATTTTATGATCAATGTTTGTTTATGCGATAGATCCTTAATACCTAAAAACCTTAAAATAAAATGAGATATAACGCAAACAAAAAGTTCCAACTTTTTTTTGAGGAGTTTGTAAGTGTCCGTAAAGACAGTAATGACTGAAATATGTGATTTTGTCCTTCAGTTCTTTCGTATTATAATTTGCAAGGATAGTTAGGACACCTGAACGTGTTACAGACTAGCTAGTACATGGGGATATGTTAATGATGTTTTGGATTAGTTTTTTTTCATATACAATTTTGACACCAATTTTTTCCCAATACATAATTTTATGGTAGAATCTGAAATCATGAGTGTCATTTTTTAAAATACGTTCCTGGGTGTTTTATAGGGGGCAAAATTTGGTACAGGGGTAACAATAAAAGTGTTTAAAAAATTGTTTTAAAATTAACAGTCCGGGGTGGGGGGGGGGGGGGTTGTGTCGGCTTGCTCATAAGGTTTTTCTAAAAAGTATTGTTTGCCATATTGACGACCTATTGTTTTAGTACAATAGGCTCAAGAAGTTCAAGGTCATTATTTATAGATGGTTCGATTTTGTTTCAATCGGTTTTAAATCGTTCATTGGGTCATACTAAATAAGAAAATGCATATAGATTCTGTGTTCAACTTTTCAAAGTGAATACTTTTAAAAGATGACTAGTGGTCTCCCATACACTCTGTGGACCACGGCCATATTTGCCCTCTTAATTATTATCAAAACGTCATGACAACGCGACCTTTATATTTTTTGGCTTCTGTAACGTAAGACGAACATTTTGCACCGTTTTTAGAACAAATCGATGAATCTGTAAATTTTAGCCCCCAGTGTGACCTTGACCCGGTTTACCCTTGTAACTCTTGTACTATAACCTCAGGTAGGGCAAACTATAACCTTTCTGTAATCCTTGAAAGGTACTGACCATGATGGTATACTTTGAAAACACATTTTGGCCCCCTTTTATATTTTGCCCCTGTAAATAAACCATGTAAAACCTTTGCCCCCCCTAGAATTCATCCTAGAACACATTTTAAAAAATGACACTCATTCTTTTTTGAATCCTCATACATTTTGATTTGAAAAAACCTTGGTTCAAGATTGTAATATAAATTTTCACAAAAATACAGCTTTTTTTTTTTTTCCACATGTACTAGACATGTGAAAATCTGATTTTGATGACTTTTTAGATTTTCTGAGTTAGCATTCACTGATTAGTCTTTTAGGCACTATCAGTGATTTGGCTAAATTAGAAACATCAACTCAGATTTGTGATGTCTGAAAAAATAACAAGCATATGTATCTCACATACCCGCAAGAGGGAATACTGAAGCAGCCTAATAAGGATAAATTGGATATTTTAGTCATTACTGTCCGTACGGACACTTTCTACACATTTATTGAATGGAGATTCATATTTTTGGAGCACTGCTGTTTTCTTTCTTTTCTATCATAAGCAGTTCAAAAATTACTTTGCGAATTCTTTAGACGTAAACCTTCAATTTTGAATAATATTCCTGCAAATTTAGAATATTTTGACTCTTTCGGGTGAATCACTGTTGTGTAGTTTAATGGAGATGTTCCACACACATACACCACAACAGTCACACATTTGACCCTACTTAATATATATTTTATACTTAATACAAAAGCTCAAAATTTTACACGCCACACAGACAAACACACACACTTACAGAGTTTGTTTCACAGTCCCCTGTTGAATTTGTTTGGCGGAGATAAATGTAAAAAAAAACCAGACACATATCTACATGTCATAATACAATATATTGTGAAAATAAACCTCTCCTCTCGAATATTTTCCTCTTTTTTTACCACATGTTCATATCAAAATACATCAAACCCACCTCTTCTTAGCGTATCCCAAGTCATTGGTAATGCTTGTGGTGGTGTCAGGATTTATTCAACTGAAGTATGCGGATCCTGGGCCACATGTATCTAAGATACGGATGCTCCTAACAGGCCCTCTTTTGAGGCTGGGGCGGATTGGGACATTCAGGGGTTTTTCACTCTACTCTTATTTGACACCGACTGCAATGTACACGTAGAGTTGCGACTCTCTGTACACGGGATCGCAGCTTATCGTCCCCTCCGAAGGATGGCGTGCTTTCATGATCCATTTGCCCCATTCCAGGTGACCATAGAGGATAGTGGTATTCTGTATTTAAATCATGCCTCGTATCCAGTCAAATCCAGAATTGAGAGTACCCGAATTAAATCCCAGCAGTGACCCCCCCCGGGATTCGAACCCGTGAATTTGGGTAAATTTGCGCCACAGGCAAGCACCTAAACGCTAGGCCACGCTCTCCCACTTTTTCCAGGTTAAGACACTATTTTCGTACAGCCAGGGAGGCGCCATTATTGATGTTGCTGAAATTGTCACAAATATTTGTGCAGGAGCACTCTGACGTTTAGGCTATTCCTAGATGGAACTGGCTAGAGTTTGCAATGGAATTATAACTAAACATAATAACCTATAATGAATCATACCCCAGGGATTCATATTACAAAAACCAAGTACATGAAAACCCTTACCAATCGTTTGCGAAATCCTTTTCCAATTTGGATTTGCACCCCATATACCGTAGTTGGCAACACCACCGCTAGGTAAATCATCAGCAGTTTTTCACAAATTAAAACTCATCTCTTAAGGAGTTATAACAGTTCCTGAAAACTAACTACATTACAAACTCGCTTTCCCAACAAGAACAGTCCTTAAATTCAAGAATTGTGGCTAAACACTCAAAAGCATTACTGTCAATCTTCTTGATCTATTGTTACCAGACAAGTTGCTACTGTCAGTAACTGTGTTTACAATCAAGAGGGCAGTAAGACCATAGAGTTAAAGGTGCTTTCCAGCACTGTTTTATTCATTGTTTATAATATTCTTAAAGGCTTATTCACCAAATGTGGTTGATCTCGATCTTGCGGTTTTGTGTTATGACCAATGCGTTGTTCCACGGTCCCATAGGCCACTAACTGTAATTGTCCTGTCCCGAAAATACAAACTTATGAATTCTTCCTTACAGATACAACCACATTGCATGTAAGTTTGGTACACTTGATTACTATACGTTTCACGTTTAAAAATCCCAACTTTTCTGAGGTAAGTCGGGGGACGAGGTTGTGGATCAGGAAATGCATCTGTAAGGAGGATATGGTCCCAGACAGACACTCTAATCCGGGGAATTTAGGTCGGGATCTTGACCTAACAGGTCAACCCATGTACGTTTGGCCAGACATGGTTGACCGTAAAAAAGAAACTCTGCAGGCCTATACCTTCCTGTTGCATTCTATAACCATGCCCATATGATATAAAAATTGGGAGTTACTTAGCATATTCAAGAAGTTTTTGGTCATTTTCTAACAGTACCACGTGTGTCTTGTGCAGTGAGATGATTAATTTTTTTTTTTTAAACTTAGCATATTTAGCTGGTTACATTTAAGTTGTCAATTTGGCTTGCTACCAAAAATGATTTCGGCAAGAGCATAATGTTATGGGCCCATTGTTTGGCCCTTAGTCTTTCCAGTTAATTATACCCAAATCCGTTGTCAAAAATTGCTTGCCTCTTCTTATTTTTTTTTTAATTAGGAGTCATTTGCCATGGGAATAAAGTCTATGTACACAGCCTGTATGATACAATCCAATTGGCTCTTATTTTTAGAACAATTTTAAACAGTGGCGACAAAATTTTGACAACTGATTAAGTAGGGATTTGCCAGAGTTATCTCTTACAAAAATCAGACAAATCTATTGCGGAATGTTGGCCATATAGGCTAGAAAGGTCATGATTTTTATGTTTATAGCGCCCTCTATAAGACGATGCTCCATAGAAAAGACGTGTTAAACTAGATTTTAAGAAAATAATATTGCCCCAAAAAATTTGGAAAATTTACACAGAATGAGTTGGGAATAAATAAGCCAAATCAGTTGTCTAAAACTGTGTCGCCGGCAATAATTTGTTTTATTCTGGTTTTGTCAAATAAATGACACTTTCAAACAGCTGTGGTCAATAGTCAACTTGGGACTGAAAAGGTACAATACACTTATACACTACTAAAGTGGCATTTTGTGATCCACACCCTCGTCCCCCCGACCTACCCCAAAAATGTTGAGATTTTTATATCATCTGAACCGTTAGCCTTAGATTCCAGTGTACCTATTACATGCCAAATTCCGTAGAATCGTAAAATCGCAATTTTGTCGTTTCTGTCCGTAACAAGAAATAACTTACAGTACAGTAGCCTAGGACGGGAGGTAAAGTGAGCAATGCCTCATAAACACAAAACGCCAAACGATCGGATCAGATCAAAGTTTTGAGAATAAGCTTTTTCATCAAGGAATCTAGTGATCAATGATATAAACAACAGGTGCTAAAATCACAAAATGCACCTTTAATAAAAAGTAGGATTTCCACCACCAATAAAAAGTATAACAATCCATTTCTCTCACTCACCGGGTAGGGATTAAGGCGTAAATGTGTCCATCTTTTTCTGGAAGGCACTTCTAGAATATTATGGCAAGTTTCAGGCACACCGGAGTTGAGTTCAGTCATTGGAATGATTTCTTCCCATTTCTGCAAAGTGGATGAGATAAGCATTGCATGATCTTTAAAAATCTGATCCTTCAGTTTTATTTGTGGAAACTGTTTTAAATTTGAGTCACTTCTTGGAAGATTATGGGGGGGGGGGGGGGGGGGGGGGGGGGTCAAATGGCAAAAAAAGGTGACAGGTTTGGGCCCAAAAGTTGAAAATTGGGGGGAAAACACCCCAAAATTGCAGACTTTTTTTGACCAATTTTGGCCCAAAAATGCTAATTTTTGCCCAAATGTGGGGATGGTGCCCCAAATTGCGTGTTTTTTTGGGGGCCAAAAATAGTTAGGTACTGATACTTTTCTTCTGGCTGGGGGGGCGGGGTCAAAAACTAGGGTTAAGAAAAAATGAGGGGTGCTGCCACTGAAAGATTTCTGTCTATGCCAAGAAAGATATTAACTCCTCATGACAACAGTGTCACCTGAAGAAAACCATTCAAGAGCCCACTGGCTCAACGAAGATAAATAGAGGGATAAAACAGCAATATAGGAGGGGATAAATGTTGTTAATTATTATATTAGCTGATAAATCAGGGGACAGGTGAATACAATTCCATTAAACTACTTTGAAGTGGGGAAAACACACCAAATAGTAAAATACAGCAAAGAAACTTGCGTCATCCCCATAGCCCAAAATGACAATCTGGAAACCATTGACCTCCTTGGACGCATGTATAACAAGGTGGTTCTCGCACCACAACAGTCCCCGCTGTTGTGTTAGAAAAGGAGGTTTGGTAATTTTTAAAGCAAAACAAACTTTAAAGAGAAAATGGCAATATGAAAAATAGATGCACACTCAAGATTTTTCCAAAATCAATATTTTTGCATGGTTGTTAAAGCTTTTGTATACATTAGTACTCACCTGAAAACGATTTAAGACCAAATCAGCATCCTTATGGGCAAACAGAACGATTGTATAATTTAACGCGCCGGCGATGTTAAATTCAGCAGACGAAAATGGCGTTTAACACAAGAAAACTGCACCGTATGCAGGTTCCATGGCATACACCCTGTTTGACCGGTCTGTGACCTCACTTTGTGGTTTTAATATCCAATGTGTAAGAGTTATATATTCCGTAATAACACATTTTGTTGATAAAGGGGGATGGCCCGATTTAAGTATATGAAGGTTTTCAGTTTCTTCTGGATAGATTGGCCTTTCCCTCCAAAACCCCATATGTAAAGTTTCGCGCGATCGATATTTCAAATCCGTTTTAACGCTGAGAGCTAAAAACTTGATTTGTAAGACCCATAGAGTACTGTGTATAATATTGGTCGACAAAATGGGGCACATTTTCGCTCATAACTTCCAACCAAACATCCTTTGGCTCTAAGATTTCACAGGGTAAATGAGAAAAATAGAGCTTTCTTTGATACCAAAACTGAGACCACTTCCAGTAAAATCTGGGGCTTATGGGGAAGGCTATTAGCGATCGGGCATGGACCTTTAAAGTTATGGGGGAAAAACTTAAAAGTTTACAAATTACATGCCTTGCCTGTCTTTAACCTCTTATAACATCCCTAGCTGTTTTTGAGTATGTTATTTTTAGGTTGTAAAAATATCTCTATTCTTCCAATGGCCCCTAGACTATCATTTGAGAGGCAAATTTAAGAAATTTCATATTTTGTGGGAAATGCGCGCATGCTATGCTTTTAAGACAGCAGGAGGATTCCCCATTGACCTTGAAATGACCTTCAAAATTTCCAAGCCAAGGGAAAGTTGAACCACATTCACTAAGTTCATGACTATAACCATTAGGAGCGTTATGACCTTGTAGATGACCCCAGCATGACCTGGAAATGACCTTGGAAGAAAGTCAGACACGGAATGTGATGCAACCACCAAGTTGCATAATCTCCCACATGTTTAGTGATTTGACTTTGAAGGAACCCCACATAACCTTGACATGCACCTCATAATTTTTTAGGCACAATGTGGAATCACACTCACCAAGTTTCATATCCTCTTCAATGACCGGGTTAAAGAAATTTAACCATTTTGACCTTTGACCCAATCCACACAACCCATCTCTGAACTTATCCGCCATCGATGTCTGAGCCAAAAACGTCTATAGCGTGAAGATGGACCACCCATACTTGCTTAGATCAAATTATATCGTGTTGACATGGTTTCGTACCAATTTAACCCTAGTTGGGGTAGACGGTTCAGTTAAGAGATGAGGGTATTACAATTGAGTTCCGTCATGCCGCTGTATGACGTTGTGCAGGTAGCGCTGCGGAATGAATGGCAAATACCTATTTGCATCCATGGGACTTTATATGAAAAACGCTTACCATTATTTTGACCATATTTGCCCGGGACCCATGACATCATACTCAGATCCCAGCCACTGCCTATTTGCGAAGATAGACACCACATTGCTGATCCAAAGATATCGCGTGGGAACACACACACACCGGATGGATGGACGACGAGGAGCATTCTTAGTCCCCTGCCCCTTCCCCAAAAAAAGTTGGCGGGGGGGACCAAAATGTAGTTTTGTCTTTAATATGCGGATTTCAACCATGAATACCTAGGAGGTTAATAGCAGATCCATGCCAATAATAAAGATACTAATACATGGATTTTTATGATTTCCCCCATTATTTTGAGTTAGCAAATCGCTGCTTATCCCTTTAAGAGTTAACCTAATACATGGCAGAACACTGATGCATCACTGGCAGGTATTGCCCTAATAACCTTCTTACATTCACACAGCAAGTTTTGATACTTGACGGTGTGTGGATTTACAAGCGGTTAGATAGTGCACTGTAGCCTTTTCAATCAAACAATTTTTTATATCCAGCAAGCTTAAAACAACAACAGCACATTTTTGAAGACTGACCCCCCAATATTCAAAAATTTGAGATTTTTGCAGTTGTGTTGGTAATTGTCTAGTAAACTATACCTGCGAATAGTAATGCTACAAAATGTGTATGTCATTAAAAAGTGATTTTGTAATTAGAATTGGCATCCCACAGGCCTGTACGTAGGGGGGTGCGGTCGCACCACCCCAAATTCCACAAAAGGGGCAAAAGGTCCACTTTTTGCTGATTTTTTTTTAGAAAAAGGTCCAAAATTTAGAGAAATTTTGACAAGAAAGTCCACTTTTGGTGATTAAATGTTCAAAAAGTCCCAAAGAGGAAGTTTTTAGTGGAGGGTTAGGTCATTTTTTAGCAAAAAAGGTCCACTTTTTCGAAGTCCCGCACGCCCGAAAAATAAATCCTGCGTACGGCCCTGGCATCCCACATTGCAATTTAACGGCGGAGCTGGAAATGCAAATTCCTGTCCATCCATTGAGAAATAGTGCCACCTCATGAAAATGACCTCTAACTTGACTTGCATGAACCAACTGAACAACTAATGGATGAGCATAGACTGTACCCAGCAATATTTCCTGCCTATTTCATACTGAAATGATGTTTCAAGCAACTACTGAATTATTATCGGGATAAGCTTGAGCTTTACCATTCACAGGTATAGTTTACAAGCCAATTACCAATGCAACTGGGTAAAAATCTCAAAATATTTGGAAAATTGGGAGCACTCTTCAAATAATGTGCTGTTATTGCTTTAAAGAGACATGAGGACATTTCCAGAGAGAAGCACCCTCATTTTTTTTCAAACCCAGGTTTTTTGCATACATGTATTTGGAATGCTTACCCATGTATTAGATCACACCTGAAGTGAATAAGCCGAATATGCCGTCTTTATGTAATATGCCGTCTTTATGTGTTAATCACAGATGCCTACTCCATAAGATCTTGGAAATTACCAAGGACATCCGCTTGACTGAGCTTATCCGAGGATTGCTGGCAAACAGGATGTTCTTTGTTCAGCTAGGAGCGAAGAAGAGCCGATGGCGTAGGCTCAAGAATGGTCTACCACAAGGGAGTGTGCTTGCACCTCTCCTGTTCAACATATATACCAACGACCAACCAAGGGTGCAGGAACCTGTCGTTTTATTTATGCAGAAGATCTTGGAAATTAGAGCACAAGATGCAGACTTCACAGTTGTGAAGAGAGATCTCCAAAGCTTGGATGACTCACTCCTTCTTATGAGGGAAAACAACATACGTGCAAATCCATAAAGACACAGGTTTGTGCTTTCCATCAACGCAACACGTGAAGCCCAAACGTCAGCTTAAAGTTAACTGGTCTGGAACTCCACTGGAGCACTGTAATAACCATGATACCAACTTTGCTGCTCACTTTACTACTTATTGTCGTTATCACGCATCTATATTACCTAGATTTACCTTGGAGCCGCACTCTCTCTTATAAGACCAACATCGAGAAGACGAAGAATAAAGTCTGTTCACGCAATAACATCTTGACAAACTCCACTGGCACAGATGGGGTGCTCGCCCAACATACCCAAGATCGAAAGGGCACTTGGCCCTGTGCTAATAATGTTGCAGAGCTATGCCTGCACTGAATTGGGAAAGATAACCCATGCCCAAGAAGCTTGATCCAGCGTTAAATTGCCTCCTGCCGGCTTATCAAAGGATGCCTCCGTCCAACACAAACGGAAAACTTGTACATCATAGCAGGAATTGCTCCACCCGACATCCGTCGTAGACGTAGCGAGCATGCAAGAGGTAGCTGCCAAGTATCCAATGTGAAGCACCAATGTCCGGACAGAGACCTACTGCCAAAACGTCTTAAATCCAGAAGAAGAGAGCGTTTATTAAGCAAAGTCCAACTCTGGAAACAGTCTCTAAGGAGGTTAAGAGAGTAGCCTTGTGGAAAGATGACTTGCATCACCAATTAAAATCTAGCCGGTTATTGAAACCTGGTGAGCATCCCCACCTGGCGCTGACTCTCTGGGCTGAATGCGTATGTGACTCAATAGATTGAGAACCCAACTGTCCGAATAAGGTTTCCTTGCAGAAGTGGGGCTCTATCTGGAAGCAGATCAGGATACTACTGTGGTTGTGGAACAGCACCACAGACAATGGAACACATCTTGGTCTGCACACTGTAGGAGCAACAATGCACAAACAAGGACCTGCAGGAATTCGTGGAAGCAGCCCAGACGTTGTACCCATCTCTGGCTGGATCATATTTGAGAACCACATTGTTTGGACACGATAGAAGAAGAAGTAATAAAATAATGATTTGTAATTTATGTTGCAGGGACAGAATTCAAAGCATGGTGTTTCCTATAAGGACGCTTAGGATAGCGGCATTCAAAATAAGGTTTGCAGTTTTTTTCATGCTTGTTTGTCCAATATAACCTGCGAAACATTCTCGGTAGGTGGTCTACATGATCAGTGCAATTTGAGCAGAGAATTTGTTATCCTAAAAAAATCTCTCCTGTCACTTTAAGTCACGCACATAGTGCAAAAAGTACACATACAGAGATCTTCAGAAAGAAAATTCTTTTAATTTTAGATATTCTACAAATGAGAAAAACAATTTACAAAAATATAAGTTTTTCAGTAGTAATGTCTTCATCATTTCGCAGAGCCTTACCAAAGTCTAGGGGAAATTATATCATAAATTTGTAATATCTCAAAGTACATTTTGGGGAGGAAAAAATTTGAAAAAATTGGCATAATGTTTAGCATTACCATTTTCAATAAATTTTCAACAAAATCCCCCACCACCATAGCCAAAATCCATCCAAAAGCCTATAACACAGTGGTTTAATTATCAGCAATAAGCATAAAAATTTATATTGACGTCAATAAAAATGCAGGATTAGAAATAATAATATGAAATCCAAACAACTCTATCATCATAAGTTAATGCCCTCTTCAGAGTACAGAGACAATTATTTCCTACTCTTCCAATACATGCTTTATCTCATCTCATTTGGCAATTCTTCCAGAGAAGAAAGAGGAGCAACAGAGGGTTTTGATTCCAAGCCGATCTGATTTGTAAACAAAATTACAGATACATAAGGGCTGAAGTAAAAAAAAAATGACATAATTCCTTTTTCGAGGCTGCTGCAACTTTTATTTATTTTTGTAAATTTCAGAACAATCAGTTATTAAAATGATGCTTTATAAGGTGTAACAGTCACAAGTGAAGACCCTTTAAAACAGCTTTATGATCATTACAGGGGTTCTACTTGACAGAAAGTAGGAGAATTAAAAAGGGCCCCGGCCTCCTTTTTTCAGTGCAGTGCACAATGGCAGGTATGCTTAAATTATATGAGATAGATATTTTCACTTTGTCAGATATAAAAAGCCCTGCATTTTTTTAATGATTGCATTAAAGGTACCATGCAACCAAAGGTGTTGTGAAAATCACAACTATATATTTTTTCAAAAAGAAAAACTCGAATTTGTAAGATAAATATGTACGTGTTCAGTGGTAAATATGGTATAAAGCAAATTTGAAGAAGAAAAAAAAGTTAAGTAACAAAGTAACCAAAAAAATTAAAAGATAAAGCAAAAAAGAAAAGATGTTGAAAATAAAGCAAAAAAGAGAAGTTATTTTGTCTTCACACTAAAAACAGTGCAACAGTAAACCATAAATTTGTTCAATACGAATCAGATAAATAAATAAATAATTAAAACTAAGTTTAACTTAAATTAACCCAAATAATCAATTGCAGAATATGCAGAAAAACATTTAAAAAATAGGGACAGCGGTGCAATTAGGTCAAACGAATAAGCGTGCGCACTTATGAACCATAAGTGACCCTGAATAATTGTCTGAACTTTGACCTTGGTCATTAAGTTGCAAATTGCATCACAAAACAAATCTGTAACGATTAGATTATGGACAATCAACTCTTTATCAAATTAAACACAAACAGTTGCATATTTTTTTATAGAAAAAATGCTTGATTTTGAATCCTGCGTTTTATTGAGACACGCTGTAGAAGTGCAAACTAAATTTGTGATAATCGTCTGTGTTAGCTATATCACCGATTGCATCCTTAATGAATAGAAAATTGTAGGATTGACACTATGACACTGCTACATATCTTCTCGGCCACATCACAGTGTGACATATTATTATTGAAAAACATTAGCAAATAACTTAAGATTGTTTTGTATTCCTCTACAAATTCACAAAATGTTCAACCTCAAAGTAACATCATTAAAGTGTATTTCCCAGACCAGATCTTTCCAACCATGTGATCAACCGTTCCATTAGCATGGAGAGGAGGCTACTTACCAAGGAATATATCGATAGAATTATTGACTGAAAACAGGCCCGCCACAAAAAATAATTATGTTAACCCTATCCATTGTTCGCTGACAGTTTATCTGTGTTTCATCAGGTTAGGGCCATTGATTTATCCCCCATAACGTACTATCCCAGAAACGTCGCTGATATGTATTACATAGACCCAATGTTATTTACAAAATCTATCCAAAAGCCTAAAGACTAAAATGAATCTTATTAAGCGGTAAGTTTGAGCAAGTACATAAACAAATGAATTTGATTGAGTTTTCCAAAGATTATAGCCTTTGTGATTCCATTCACATATGCCGATTTCACAGGTCACATTTCAAGTCTTTACATTTCAACTAATACCAAATGGTTTGATTCCCGGCGCTTTTAATTGAACATTCAAAATAGCGGCTTCATTAATTAAAAAGTATTCAGAACGTGTGTTGTCGGTGTAATAGGTTTTTGACAGGGCAGCTCTACTTACTTACAGGACCAGTATTTGTTCAGATTAATGACCGAAGTTTGGACAAAAGTGATATCTTTGGACACCTGGCAAATATATAACAACTGAAGACAGTACTCTTTACTTTTGATCATCATCCCTGCCATCCCAGCACCAAAAATCGTTTCTTCAGAAAAACGTACTTTAGTAAGATATTAAATCGGCTAATTACAATGTTATTTGCAAAACCAAAAAGATATTGCAGTAACAAAACCTAGGGACACCTGCAAAAATAAAAGTGATACATGCACCACTAGTTGATGGCATCCTGTGGCTTAAAGTCTTGTTCCAATTTTGTCTATATGTTCTCTACTTGATATGAGGGCTGACACTTGTACACACTGACCATCAAGCTTACCCCGTGGGAAACAAACTTGCATTTAGTTTTTTTCAGTTTTGATGCTAGACGCGTAATGCATAATGCAAGGCCCTATTTCACTACTGTGCTAATATTGATGGTTAACCATTAAACGGTATTTTTTATCTATATCTTGAAAGAAAGAAATGGATTGAAGCTGAAATTTCAGGACGAACAGAAGAAAAAATGCCTGTCATCTCATAGCAAATTCATCACTACTTCCGGTTAAATCAGGGGGGGGGGGGGCAAAGACGATCATAAACAAGCACCTTTAAAACAATCATATGATAGTGATTAAAAAGACAATTCTACCATCAGACCTCTGCTTCAAGTTCTTCATGGCATCAAATCTTCTACATGCTGCTGAATCCCTGCAGAAATCCTGTCAGGAAAGACATCTTGCAATCAATCAAAAGTTCTGTGGATCCATGTACACACTTAAAGCAAGAACATCACAAATCGGATCTCTGATATTAATTTTCTAATCACAAAAATTCCTTCGTTTTGCAACACATACATTTACGAGTTAACCACCTCTATGTACAACCAAGGCAGCCATTTATAATACCTGCCACATGTTTTGATCTAGATCCGATCACTTGAGCACAGTAGTGTTAAGCCATTCAGAGGTATAGTTTACTAGCCCGTTACCAGTGCAACCGGTAAAAAATCTCAACATTTTTGGAAAATTGGGGGCGCTCTTCAAAAAGTGTATTATTGCTTTAAAGCGAGTGCATGTAATAAACCTTTTCAAAATCAAAGTTTTCCTAACATGATAACCCCAATAAGCATCCCCTTTATAATATGATCCACTCCAACAGAGCTTTGTGGGGTGCAGCACTTTACGTCTTTTCCTTTTTCGGTAATTCGCATTACTGGCAAATTTTGTTAATGCATGTGATGCTAAAGATGCTCATGTTTGTATTTTGCTACCGAACGTCTCCCATAGTTCATTTGCATTAGTGTAACACATACCTTTGCAAAGTGGGGGGGGGGAGCAGGAGGGGAGCTGGAGGCATTTTCTGATGGGGAAAGTTTGTGGTCCTTCTCCACGACAACTGTACATGGCTGAGCTTATTGGGGGGGAGCTGGTGGGAGGAAATGGTTCTGAGTGGTGCACTTGCAACTAAACATAGACCGGCTTAGTGATGAGTCTTATAATACATTGCCAATACATATAACGTACTGGTACGCATTGAGCAGGAAGTTGCTCATTCCTCTTTGGCTTTTTGCCAACCCCCCCTCACTGTTCATTTGGAAAGATTTTTTGGGTATCCCTAGCAATTTATCAAACTTACCATCACTGTCCAAGCAAGCTGCCTGGATAGATTCTCTTTGGTGCCCAAGTTTCCTGTGAAAAAGGCTGTGTTGGCATCCACTCCATAAATAATTCCTGTCAATATTAATGCAAGTTATTTTATTGATTTATATTTCAAGATTGATAATATGAATGAAAAGCACAACATTTAAACCTATTTTTGAAAGCATGCAGGTTTTACATCACATTTATTACCTCTGTTCAGATCAATAATCTTGAAGCAGGTCCTGCATA
>JAMKCH010030558.1:0-16762 GCA_023653785.1 Ophioderma brevispina | reverse complement strand
GGAATGAAACTTCTCCTATTCTACCCAATTGATGAGAAAGGGAAATTCCTCCCATTCGGCTAGGTTAATTGCAACAAGATAAATCAATGTTCCACTTAGCATTTTGGTATTGTCTGCAGAGACCGATTAGGTAATTGTCTCATGTAAATTTGTGTTTGGACCCACGCGTGGATAAAGACTAGCAACATGAAAACACGTATAAAAAGCAATTGTGCCTGTCATTTAGGGTCAAGATACCTCCAATGCCAGCAGTTATCATGAAAATTCGTATACAAACATAGCAGCAGTGGTTTAAAAGCAGTCGGTATACGCTACTTGGTAACGACATTGTTTTTTGATTGATTGTTACTTTTCGGTAATATAAAAAGTGAAATGAAAAATCATACAAAATAGGGGAACAAATACAACAATTTGAATGCTTTGTTGAACAAATGTTCGTGTGTTGTCCGTTAGGTTCATTGCAAGGTAAGTGAATGGACCCGTCGTTAATATTTAACTTGAAACAATGGTAAAGTAGTGCCGTTATTGCAGAAAGCGTGATTTTAAAATTGTTTAAGTGTGATGAGTACATGCTGCGCTCGCTATTCTGTAGACTTGTCGTGCTAGTTTCAGAGTTCAGAAAATGTCCAAATAATCTTTCCAGGTAGCTCAAAGGGTTGGTGATGTGTTAAGGACGTATTCATGTTAATGTATAAATCAGACAATCTTCGATCGCGTAGTAGTCCATCAATTGTTTGCCACAGCGCCATGATGCAACCAGCAGCAATGGACAAATAATTCCACAAAGAAACGGTTGAAGAAAGCTTTCGGTTTATTTCAAACACTTTGAAATTTTAAATCGGTCTGAGCTGCTAGAATTTGATGTGGTGAAGTTTCCTGCTGCAGCGTCCCAAAGTGGACTGACCGTAATGGCCATCCATACCATGCTTAATATTCCGATCATAAAGCAATACCAAAATGAAATGTCTGCAAAATTTAAGTGAATCCCGTTGTTACATTTGAAGAAAAAAAAATTACAGATACAATACAAGGACACAAGAGCAATGCAACGATTCAAGTTTGTAAAGTTGTCTGGGATGAAGCCGCTTTTACCATCTGACAAACACAACGAATAAGCTGCTCCAAATCCAAAAGAAGAATGAGAGGATCGACGATGATCTTGTCCCACACGATAAGCGTACAATCTGCTATGTGGGACTGCTCACTATACTTTTGCAAATCCAAGGTTTTCGTTGAAAATGAACAGATCCAAAGTGACGGTTATGGAGACGTTATAGCCAATAGCGACATATTGCGTGACATAATTATTTGACTTTTAAATTGACAAAAACTCCTGTGACGGAAACACTAACATAGGTAACAAAGCGTGGCTACTCCGCACTTCCCAGAGAAATGCAAATAACAATGCTGAGTAAGAAATACCATGATTGTGTAAGGCTGTTGAAGCAAAGGTTGGCGACATCGAGTCAATGCCTAGTATCTGAATAGAAAAAAATACACCAAGACAAAATCATTAATTTATACTGAACTTTGTTCATATTACACAAAGTGAATGTGTAGGGGATCAACATTCAAACAAACAAGACACACCATTGCTACTGGACGTCGAAATGGGTGGGGTTACGTTAAAGAAACGATGCCGTCTATTTTTACGCGATCAGCAAACTTCTCAAAATCGCCTGAAAATACGATTTTGTGACCTCACGTGACCTTAACACTTAACCTTTAACATGTTATTTCAGTTAGAACCACTGATTTCTACACACTAAATGTAGGGCAGGGCGCGAAAAAAGTGAAGTCACTTGGCCGCCATATTTGTACACTCAGAAAAAGCGGTCGATGACTGATATGCTAAATGGGAAAAAAGAGGATGAGTATTACTGTAAAATATACAGATAATGCATATTTTTTAACAGGGAAGGTTGGTGGAAATAAATTAAATTACTCAACAAAATAATTGAAATAATTTCAAAGTGGTAAAATAATATTTTAATAAAAATGTATTTTTTGTGGGTTCCTAAGTGGTCCCCAGTGTTTCCCCATGGTGTTTCTATAGTTTCCGGGCACTGGAAAATACTTGCTATTCTATGGCTAATGGCATTGTCTTCGGCCCAATTACTTAAAATTAATAGCGAAATGATATAGGACGATAATGCATTTTTAATCAGGAAAGGTTTGTGTAACTTAAAATCAAAATTAAAAAAATATAAATGTAATTAATAAGGGCCTAATAGCAATCATAAGAAGATAAAATGGACACACACGATCAGATCTCAAACATATCATAGCAACGTCATTACAATATTTGCGCTCAATTCGAGGCTCAATTCGAAAATCTCTAAAATTTTTGATAAAAGGACTATAAGAAAATGGCTTTTGGTTTTTAGGTCTGTGTTCATATTGGATTTTTAAGGGATGTATAATTTTTATTTATATTGGAATTAATACAAGCATTAAGAGCTATACTGGTGATCTCTTCATAGAATGTTTAGCCCAGTTATATTTTACATGGAAATAATGCAACAAAATTTCATAGATTCTGCTACCACATTTTCGGATCATGTGTCAGCCGGAACGAACAATTTTGACAATTTGTTTTTAAACAAACAAATTATATGAGTCATTGTACACCATTGTGAACGTCAAACTAACTTAGCCCTATAGAGTGAACAAACCTACCTTTTTGATTATGTCAATTACTTTTCGAGGCGTTTTGACCTTTCCAGGTTTGACCGTATAAACTACCCCCTAAAATAATATTTCAAATCCGCTTTGATTTTGGTAATCTTTTAATAAGCTTTTCTCAATATTTTGTAATGACTGTTATCACAAGTTTGGAGAAAAGAAAATAAAGAATATCACAAATAGCGTATATATACAGTTCAAAAAAAGTAAGCCCCCCGGACAATGTGGCATTTTTCTAGATAAGTTAGGCTCCTTAACTCGTTACAAAAATGTAAAAATGTCATGAAATGTTACGCATGTAATGGCCAAAAATGTTCACACAGCAGTTGACCTTCTCCCTGAAACGACGTCATTGATTAAATTTAATGACAAATAAAAATGGCACTTTTTTGCATTAGGGGACGTTAACAGCTCGAGAAAATCATTTTAAAGATTTTTTTAAAGATTCCTTTTCCCCTCTTACTGAACATCCGCTTCCCATAACTTGGTACAAATGATACGCTTAAAGGTCTTCTTCCATGGGCCTGTATCAAATTAAAGTACCAAACATTCCATTATGACGTCACTATGACGAAATAAGTTGAGGAAAGTATAAAAATACGGGTATAGGGTGGAAAATTGATATTTCGCAATTATTTCCGACTAAAAATGAAACATGGTTAGCACAAAAACTCTCGAGTATAAAAACTAGTCATATCCCATTAAAGAGGCAACAACCGTGTGGAAATAGGAATATTCCAAACTTTTTTGGTGAAAAAAAACACATTTATCCTATTCTCATGGGGTATGGAAATTGCCAGTTGTACTGACATGTGAATCTTTAGAGCCGTCAGCCGGACGTAATTCATGCATGTGGTACTCGTCTTTGGTAGGCATGAAAGAAGATGACCATAGCTATCATAGGTACCAATCAAAGTGTCTGTGGTATTCCGGTGTTGTACTAGGCCGTTGGTACTTCTCCGTCCGGGATTTTCTCGATTGTTAAATCCTATGCACGAAAGTCATTTGTAATTCGTCATCAAATTTAATAAATGACGTCATTTCGGGAGAAGGAGAAGATTAACTATTGTTGATGTTGTTTGGCACATTACATGTGTACTATTGTAGTGAACATTTTACATTTTTGTAACAGGTTAGGAGCCTTAACTTTTCCAGAAAAAAAGTGTTACCTTTGTCATGGGGGGACTTATTATTTTGAACTTTATGACAGGTTACTAACATTATAGTTTAACAATAAAAAATACAGGATTCCCTGCTATATTCTCAGGAGGAAATGAACTTGTGAGACAACAATTCGGGGGGGGGGTGGGGCGGTTGTTGTTAATGTTTTAACCCTCGGTCCAAATTAAGGGTTTTTTAACTACGTTCACGGACTAGGGGGGGGGGCGGTGGTTACCACCTCCTGATTTTTCGTAATTACGACAAACATAATTCTGTTTGGAGAAATATTCTGTCAAATACTGTTCCAGGAGCATTATTTGCCATATGCTCCGGGACCATTTGCGGATTCAAATATGCTCCTGGAAGCATATTTGACTTAGATATTTTTCCAGAGTATTTATGCTCCAGGACCATAGCTCCAGGACCAGCTGCTCCATGGACAATATGCTCCAGGAGCATATGGTTCCTGCGAGCAGCTGTCATGGAGCTTAATTCGGTGCCAAAATTTAGTAGAAGCGGAATGTTCGTTCACTGATCCGAGCAATGCGCAGTCAAAGTTAACAGCTCGGACAAAATAGCGGGACATAATATGAGTATTATACAGCGTGCCGTGTGCAAGACATCTCCCGTGGCTGCTTCAACCAGGGCGACATGCAGGAACAGTCAATTGTTAGGGTTGAATCTTTGCATAATGAAAACGCCCTACGTTATTACACACCGATGCATGTCAACTATGGTTCCAATTAAAGGTTAAACCTTAAGGATTTGCCATAAAAATAGGTCCACTTATGACAAAATGTTTGGTTTGAGAGGTGATTAGAAGAAAGAGAAAAAATGGAACGAAACGATGCAGTAAATCCTCAGAAGCTTCACCCATAATTCCGATTTTTGACGGGGTAAAGTATGCCATCAATGATAGATTGATTTATTTACACGTATGTAACATGCACTTGAAGCTTCTACACAACCAAATTCCAATGAAAAATCAAACAACACGGTGTTTCTGAAATATTTGACGTCAATTAAGTCCTTTAATGTCAGCCCTCTATCGATACGGGCATAATCTATCATATCTATGTTCTGCGACAATTTTCCAACAGTTTTTTAAGTGCGAGGGCTCTTTGAGAGGTGGGGCAGGTGGCGCGGAGGCATCGCCGTTGGACTCCTTCGGCTGGTTCAGGGATAGCTGAAATCTGGTCCGCTGCCTCTTGGGCTGAGTAAAGCCGGGGCTTGTATTGGGGGCGGAATCCGTCCGTCTCGTGGATGGAGTCCACGCGGGGATCTGTCCTTGGCCCCTCTGCTCTCAGGTTTGCATCTTGCGGACACTGTTTTGGTTGTGGGCAGGCGCTTGTGTGTCTATTTGGGGGGATCATCGGAGGGGACACGGGGGTCTTTATCGGGCAGCCTGCAGGCTGGCGTCTAGGTCTCAGCGGGGGGGCTTTGTCGGGGGACTACGGCTTGCCACCGAATGGGGCTGGAACGGTGTTTGGCCTGTGGGCGCAATGCGGGCCCCGCGGCGGTTTTTTTTTTTGGGATGGGGCGGCACTCGTCCGCTGCCGTCTAGCTTTGGTTTGGACCCCTGCAGAGTACGCGTGCCTGTATGGAGCGGGTTTGCCCATGAACGTGGGTGGGTGTGGGTTAGACGTTCTCCCTGGGCGCCGTCCGGCTGGATGCCTCGGTGGGCGCCGTGGGCCGGTGTGTATTTCTCGCGTTGGTCTCGCCTCCGTGGCTCTGAATCGGCGGGCGCTAGGTCCGCGCCGCCTCCTTCGTGGGGTTGCCATCGCGAGGGAATGCTCAAGATGGGGCGTCCTTTTGTGAGAGGGCCGCATTTCATCAGATTGGTCATCATCGTTGTCATCGTGATCGCTTTTGTTGTCGTGCTGGGCTGCCGACTTTCAGGCTTCGATGTCCTGGTGAGATACGTTAATGAATAAGGTTTATGCATCTTCAGAAGAATTTCCGGTACTCAGATTTGACGGATTGGTTTATTGTGTGGTCGAAAGCCCGTAGTCTGAATTTGTGCATTTCTAGTGGTAAATTATTTGGCTGTTATTCAGAGAAGAAGCGCCTCGATGTTCAATGTGATCATGGAGGGAGCTAATTAGGCTAATTATAACATTAAATATAGTATATCAGTTTTTTCAGTGATTCTGCCAACGGCCAATGTCATACCTCCACGGACATTCACCAGGCAACTACCCTTATTTATTTATTTTTAAACAGTGCAGGCAGCACACCCAAAATTGATCTAATAATAAATGAAAGGGATGCCTACAATACACCAAACTAAAATAACATATGAGACAAAGACCAAAAAAGAACAGTACAAGGACAAAACATGCCAAAGAGAAGAAAGAACCGCAATAATACCGTTTCCGAATGCTAAGTCAACGAGGGAACACGTTTACCCTAACAGGAAATGTTTTGGCTCATTTATTATTTAATGATGCCAGTATGGCACGGTGTTAATTGCTTAGTCTCAGTTAAAGGTGTCGTGCCATGTCGACGTTAGTTCTTGCCGGACACACGTAGCAAACGGCCTATAGGTCAGTAGACATCGTTCTGCTTATGGTAGCAAGGGTTTGTGGCCAATCACAGACGTGCTTTTGTACAGCTTTGGTTATTGTCCAATGACAACGCACCTTTATGCGCTTTTGGATTTGGATTATCATTCGCTTCACATCACGTCAGCCTTCGACCGGAGAGCTCAAAATTGTCTTTTGCTCATTGGTAATTCGCGCTAAATATTTTAAATCTGGCAGACGTGCTTTGTGTTACTATCGGATTCTCGCATCGCTTCATCGGTCTTGGAAATTTAATACAGTGCATGTCATTGGATTAATGTGGACTTTGTATAATCAGTACCCATATTTTGATATACGAATTAGCTGTCACCGCTGCGAACATTACCAATAGCTGCAATTAGGGAAAGGCGAAGAGGCACGGAAACGGACCATAAACTTAATGCCAGGCCTGAGCAGTGCAGTCAGGTTGAGTTGCAGATAACTCATCGGCAAATCTTCCCGGCGGCCCTTTGGGGAAGGCATACAAGATTACAAGCCCGTGTGTTCAGGCTTGATTAGACTTTACTATGAAACATGTGGGAGCTCGTCAAGGAAATACACAAGAAACAACACTAAACAGGTGAGAAGTGAGATTGGAGTCACGCGAGAAAATTAACTTCAAGTAGTGTTCGGATCAGGTTCAAGGGGGACTACACGAGTAACGGAATCAGCACGGTGACTGTAACTGTAGTAACAACAAATACAATCAGCAACCAGTACAAGTGCGAATGTCCACGTTCAATTATTAACAGGTAAGTTTGATTGAACAGGGCTAATAAACAATCTCTTGTTAATACAAAAGATAATGCTTTTGGGCCTCCTACTGGTATGTGAATATGGATTGCGTGGCATTAAGTACTTAAGCTGGGTAGTACCAGTAGTAGGGCTGTTAGCAATATCGATCCATGCAGTCAATCAGTAGTAAGGTTACATAGTGGTTCTTCATGAGTTGTAGTTGCCAATGCAAATCCAATTTCATTTCAATTTTATTCAATTCTTTTTTATTAGGAACTCACTTTTTCATAACAGTGGCACAAATCTTATCCGGTGGTGCGGTCCTTACATATAACACCATGTACATTAAAAGGTACAAAATATTAAAATTTATAAAATAAAATTGCAGGCAATGCCATTTACCCAATCTAGAGTGTGGTACACGGTTCGGGTCTTTACGTAATTCATTATCTCTACGTCATCTATTCTGGTATCAAGGTACAGTATATTGATGCAGAACATTAAATTGATTCATGATATCGGGTAATTTTTATCAAAAAGTGGCTAATTGCCAAATCTATGGTGTATACCAAAAGTTTCATGCTGATAGGCCTCCTTCTGCTAGTGTGATTATGAGTGTGTGGCACTAGGTACTTCATTTGGGAGTACCAGAAGTAGGGCTATTAGCAATATGTTCCGTTAAGTCTGAATCAGAGATTCGAAATTTATAATAAGAAAAAATAGTCAACTAAAACTAACGATAGTAAACCTAAAATGCAACAATCCGAAATTTGAGATGAATCGGATTTTCGTTTTGATGCAGGTAACATTTATGTGTAGTATTACGTCCATAGGATATGTGTATAATAAAAATCCGGATCCGGAATTTGATAACAAAGTTGTGATTTTCTATATGAAGGAAATTGATTTAAGCTTAGCAATTTCACACAGTGATTAGTTAGGACACGCATTATGAATGCAAAAAACACGATTTTTTTGGAAATTGCGGACGCCCTCCTCAGGAAATCTCTGAGTCGGCCTTGAAGTCAATCAGTTGGGTGCGTAATTGTGTTTATTCTGTCATTTCAATTCCAAAACATCAGAATTAAGATTTGTTGTAGTAAAAAGTTTGGGGTAATTGATAACTTAATGTCAGCTTACACAGGTAATCCTGACACGTTATTACTCCGGGTATCATTGAGAGCAGTGTTTAATGACAATAACGATTGGCTTAAGTCCTTAGCCATCTAGTTCGGTCGTTCTCGTAACATAAAAAAAATCGTTATGGGGATTAATTGATTTGCCTCATTGCTTGTAAAGGTGTTACAAATATTTACATGCAGCCTTGGGTATTCATTTGAGAAATGCAAGCCAAATGAGGCATTCTGTCAATACATATGTGGGCAAATGTCCTTTTGATTTTTTGTGAATTTAGTAGAGGCACATCCTATTGGAAGCAGTTTTAGGTTGCCGCACAAAATAAATATACCCGCACACCCGCCAACAACACACCCCGCCCAGAGAAATCCCCCCCCCCCCCCCCCCCCCCCCCCCCCAAGGTTTCATTGATTTAATTTAATTTAATTGCGTTTTACAAACTTGAAAGCGTTTATGAGGGCACAAATTTTCTGCTTCAGTGTGTTTCAAAAAAAAAAAAAGAAAAATGGCAATTGAAATTTTATGAGGTTGTCAGTTTCAAAGGCGTATGTTGTGCCCTACAATAAGTCCTTTCACAATGTTATTTTAAAGTCTCTCTTTTTGGATCTCCACCCAATTGCAGTCCAGGGGTAGTTTCATTCAACTTCTGTACTGTTGCAAGGTGGTTCTATAATGTTTGGAGTGTTGTTATAAAGTTTGCAAGGGTCAAACCCGCTTTTTGTTTCAATAATTTAAATTAGTTGCAGGGGCACGTACGGGTTGTCGTTATGGCGAGGCGATATCGAATCAGCAATTCAGCCTTTTGACGATATATCCCGTTGGTTTCCAGTTATTTATTAGTAAGGATTTAACCATAGGGCTTTCCTGCTCGTCGGCATATTTGTAATTTTTACAATATTTTTATGGGGTAGTCGAAAGTGCAGCAAACAATGATAGTTTCTCATTTATCCCGAAAACGTACCTAGCGGTTAACGGTCCATGGCCCGATCGCTAATAGCCTCGTCCCATGAAGCCCCAGTTTTTTTTTTTTTTTTTTTTTTTTTTTTTTTTTTTTTTTTTTATACCGGGAATGGTCGACATTTGGTATCAAAAGAAATGCTGCAATTTTTCTTCAATTACCCTGTAAAATCTTAGAGATAAAGGATGTTTGGTTCGAAAGTTATGAGCGAAAAAAATATGCCCCTTTTGGTCGGCCATATAAGGTTACACAGTATTAATGGGGCTTACAAATTCACTTTTTAGCTCTCCTGCATATCGGACTGAAAAAAATCGGCGCGTAACTTTACAGATGAAGTTTTGGATTGTAGGCCAATATATCGAGATGGAAAACTCCATATCCTTAAATAGGGCCACCCCCTCTATGTGTCACGCCATCGATTATTGCCCTAAATTAAGAGGGTTGAGGTATCCGGTTTAATATATTAGGTACACTTCCAGTATGGTTGGCAGGGGTGACCAGTTGAGTTTGGTGTGGCAAATAAGGCATGTAGGGATTTTAGGGATATGGGGTTGATTTTTTGCCTATTCGTGGCGAGTGGTAGAATAGGGTCTTGTATTTTTGCGATTATAATTTGACTTTTCCTAGAATCGAGATTTCAGCGGGTCTACTTCTTGTGTCATATTTAGGTGGGGGGGTTCCCATTTAGTTTCGTATGCAAATTATTCAATTCCACATGAAAAAACTTAATGTATTTAATTAAAAGTGCAAATTCTTTATAAGTCGCGATCGGTTCTCTTTGAGGATTGCAGTCAGTTTTCGGTGGACGTTCTTTGTTTGTTAAAGCCATTTCACAACGAAGGCCTCTTTCGTAGATTGATAGATCCAACTTTTATACTAGGGGCCAAATGATTTGGAAATGTGGTGGTTGGTTCTCGAAAAATTTTAATGGAACCACTCTGTGGTCAGGCCCAAGATGATTTACACCTTTCACGTGTAGTGATGAAGTCGGCTATTCATTTTTTCCTTAAAAACATAATAGGGAAATGGAGGGGCCATCGCCATTTAGGCTGCATAGTGCCTTGTTTACAAAATTGAGGGTGCAAAGATACAACCACATTCCTTTATTACATCAAATTAAAGGATGGTTGCAGCTTTTTGTCCCAGTCAGTTGTAGGGACTGACCACACTCTAGTTGTTGACATATCGTAACACAGGTTGTGGGCGCATAATTTGGCTTGGAAGGGTTAAATTTTCATACTTCATGATCAAAGAGGGTTTTCCATCGTATATGTGTCCTAGATCGTACGCGAGTTCCAACCTTTTCGGTCCTGGGCTAGCGCGCGGCCCTACGCAATTAGGCCTTTGTATTCATTTTTCAGGTGTGCCTTGGCAACTCCAAATTGGGTGCATGTGGGTAAAAGTTTCTCACTTTGGGGTTGTAAGCTAATCAATTTTGTGCGCCATAGCTTTAGGATAGACGCAACCACTTCAGCGACTGTGGGCGGTGCGGTCTAAAGGATGAAAAAACAATTGTGCAGATGCTCATCGTCAGCTTTCATTCATATATTAGCTCCGTCCTTTATAGATCCTGCCCAAAGCCTTTTCCTCCTTGAAAAAATCAAAGTAGGGTGCATTCACTTTGGTCTTTCGACTTGGGTTCTTCTATGGTAAAAAATTAGGCAAATTGGTCTTTCGACTGCGTAGTTGAGCCTCAACTACAAATAAGCGGGATGTAATTCACGCTTGTCAAGTTTGAAAGAAATGAAAATCCAATATTTTAAGTTTAAATACTAGCTTCATCAATCGATGTAGGCATTGTGTGGCTAAAATCTTGTTGTAGTTATTTCAATTACAATGAGATCATACGTAAGTCACTTTGGTCATTATATTGATTTTCCTTGTGGAAGTTGTTATGCTCATATTCATGCGAATATCCTCATGACAGTTTTAAGTGTACTTAGTTTCTATGCTACTACAACACAATTAATTTGTGGAATTTTAATAACTTTAGGTCTTGGTTGGGCTATTTATTCTGCTTATTATTACTATTGTTGGTTTTAAAATTGGGCAATGTTTTTGTTTTATTTTCCCCCTTAAGTTGGGTAGCCACAATTTTTGCGCACCCACGTTTCTGCACCCACCTGCACCCACTTTTCTGCACACACCTGCACACCCCTTTAAGCACAACTTCACTTCCGTGTAAAAAGAAAAGTTTTACAGTCAGTTTTGACTTTTCCTTCCTCCCTTAGAACTACTTTAAACATTTAAGTCAACATTAGATTCCTCGTATCATTTACAAAACAATTTGCAGCCGGCTATTTCGGTCCTGGTATTTCCATCCTTGTTTACCTGTACTGTTGTCAGATACAGTGCTTTATCATTAACGAACTTGTTTTTTCTTCTGCCAGGTACAGCCCTAAATCAGCATTTCCCAATGCACTCAAATACTGTGTAAGAGACTCAAATGACCAAATTGGTTCACTTCCGATCGCATCTAGTTCATTTGTAGGGATGGGCGATAAGCATTAACAGCACTATTAGCGACATTTTTTTGCCGGGTCGCATTAGCGACCCGCCTATGAAACCACTGTTCGCAAAACTGGAAAGGAGTCCCTATTTGTAACTGAAAGTTGTTTTATTTCTGTGTGTTAATGATTGGCTACCTTCCTGAAATTTGCTGTATTAATATGAGATGTCTTGTAAATGAATTTTCAAGGGACAAAAATAACACAGTACCAGCTATGTTTTCAGGAAAATGTAAAATATACTGCTAGACCAACTGGATACCGGTGTTTTCACACTTTTTATACACTGAATGGAGAGACAATGCCATAACACCATAGCTAACTGTGGTCACAATTCAATATGCGGTACACTTGGTGAAGGTCATGTGTTTCAGAGATGTCTGTAGCTTATGTCAACACATTTGCCCATATTGAAAAAACATGTGTAGACTTGAGCCAAGTCCATTACTATGTATTATCATCTCTGCCTTAACATGTTTTGGGTGTTATTAATATTCCACATTACAGAGGGCTGGCGCAGTCTGGTAGCATACTTCCTTACAGACCCTGGTATGCGATGGGCAAGGTAGCTATAGTCCATATCAGGCCACCAGCATTGAAAAGCAAAAAATCTAACAGCTTATCGCATGAGTGTGTGCATTATATATGGGCATACCTATAGTATTTTAAGTGCTAAATTGCCAAATAATTTAACACTTGATCGAGTACCTACGTGAATATATTTACTTGATTTGCGCTGTTATTTGAAGCTAGTTTATATTTGTTTGGATCTAATATTTGAAGGAAAAACCATTTTAATATTGGGTGTGTTCAACAACCTTTTCTGGTATACTAGGAGAGTCATTACTAGCCAAATTATTTTTGGTATGTTACTTATGGAAACAGACACTCAAGGTATGTTTATATCCTTGGCCCAAGGTGTGAAATAAACAGGGGCAGGGGCACATTTACTGCTAAAAGGCAAAATGCCCATGCGTATCTGAAACAAAATGTGTACATTGTATTAGCCAGGGGCATAAAATGTAAAAACACCAAAAAATTGCTCCTGGATCTGAAATCCTTATTCAAGCCCTGCCTTGGCCTGTGTAATCATTAAATTCATATACATCAAATATACGGGATTCAGGCCACGACACAGATTCGGATTACAGTATTTAGTGATTAGTGAAAAGTGATGATAATCAGTAGAACAACATGTTTAATACCGTAGCGTATTATATTTTAAAACTATTTAAAATGCGCGGTAACCATGTACGTCTTTTTCTCTGGCTTTTATTGTGAATAAGTAACTACCTCTTCCAAAGTGTGGACAGGCCAAACTTTTGAATGAAGTGAAATTGCAGAAACCCATTAAAGTCCATATATTTCAGCAGTGTGTAAATAAAAAAAATTTGAATGCAATGGCCAACAAATCTTACTGAAAAATTTCTTGTACTGGTTGGCAGCGAGTAAGGAATTCTCTGAGCTAAACGTCTTCACTCCTTGGGAATTGGTATGTTTTATTTTTTCCAGGTTTGGAAATTTTCTTAAAAACTTGGTTCTGACCGAGAACCTCAAAAATATTTATAAAAGTTATTTTGTTGTAAATTTGCAAATCCAGGCTTCGTGATTGGAAAAGCCATGCTTTTCAAAAAAATGCCATCGAAAAAAAAAAACAGGTTCTCGATTCAAAAAGGTATGTTTTTATAAATGCAGTATATGGGTAACTGTTAAAAACGTTATCGATGTGAAAAATATTGTTATTAACATGGCTTTCATCAAAAAGCTTGGTTCAAGTTATTATCGGTCGAAAAACCATGTTTTTAAACACCTTTTTTTTATCGAAAATACGAAAAAAGCGAGGTTTGTTACAAACCAAGCGTATCAAAATTTATAAACCTAATTTGGCGATTTTCAAATCTATTTTTTATTCAGCCATTTCATGTTTTTTGCCGAAAAAACATTTTTGTGCATTTTCTTGTCATAATTGGCACCAAAAATAATCTACTTCTAAAATTTCCCTTTAATAACCATAACATCACCAATTCATGATTGTCTATTTCTTGTATCAAGCGCATTTCATACCAAAATTGTTTTGTTAAATTAAGTAAAAATCTAAAAATAAAAATGTTTTCTGGGCCACATTATTTTGCAAATGCAATCTTCCACCTTTTACAATGGCCACACCACATACCAAAAACATCTCCATTAATTGATATATTACATCATTTCTATTTCTTATACATGTGTTACCAAGTAAAGTGGCAAACTCCACTACAAAATCAAGGGCTTTACTTAAGTCTCTGTCATGTTGTCCTCAACGTCTTTAAAATCATATACCGCGACCCGGCACGTTTTTTTTTCAAATAGTGTTTGAAGAGCGCCCCAATTTTAAAGTTGAATTTTGCACAGTTACGTTGGTAATTGTTAGGGAAACTATACTGCGAACGAGATGCTAAAAAAAATGCGTATTTATCACAAAATAAGCGATTTTGTAATTAGGAATTGTGATCCCAGATTGGACTTAACGGCAGCGCTGGACATGCTAGTTTATGCCCTCCATGATGGAATAGTGCCACCTCGAGAGAAAATAACCTCTAAACTGGCTTGCCTGAAAATATTAAAACAAAACTAATTGATGAGCGTAGACACGTCATGGTGATATTTCCCGGCTATTTCACATTGGGAAGGCCGTTTCCAGCAGCGTTGATTATTATATCGGGATCCCCGATAGTAAATTAGTCAGTACAAAAATTCTTCGTTGTGACATGAAATGTTTAAGTCTTCGAGCTTAAACATTCAAAGGTATATGATAAAATAATTAAAAAACCGGAATTCCAGGAAAAACAGGAAAAGAAAAATTAAAAAATTGGGGGCGCTCTTCAAAAAAAAAATGTGATTAATTGCTTTAAAGTCCTCGCCTCTGCTTACGTGTTACGTACTGTGTAAGGACGACCGTCGTAGCGTGCATTACCCACAAACGATACTAATTAAATCCCGGGGTTATGTCTGTCGCCGCTCTGTTGTGAAACGAATCTGGAAAGCAAGTTTTAAGTTACTTAATTATTAATTCAGAGTTTAATTGCATAATGAGAAGTAAACAGTAGAATATTTTTAGTGTACAGCAAACGTGTAGGCCTAATGAACTAGTGTTGAATATACAATTTTAGCGATTGGTACTACAATCAGTCATGCACACATACTATCAGTATGTAAAAATTAATATCTCAATTTATTTCATGGTTGTAGTTTATTTTATTTATTTTATTTTATTTATTTTAGGGAGGGGTATGGGGTCTGAACGCAGTGAACTGGAAGTGATTTTCTTAAGTTTCCAAATAGTGGTATATACGTCCGTGTTACACCCTCATATTGTAGACCATTCACAAGTTTAAAATTCATGTCAATTTTGCTCTGGTTGCCATGGAAATCACGTAAGGCCTCTGATTTGCTAAAAACTGAACGAACGTAATAAATAACTAAACAAGCTACTGGGACGAAACTTGGGTGGCATGTGCAGAGGGTAAATACGCGGAACCCATGAAGCCGGATTTTTGATATGTGCCATGGCAAACCGGCAATCGACCAATCACATAATTTAAAGGCGTAATTGAATTTGGAACACAATTTAGAAAATCGGGCTTATGGTTCCTCGGCCTATATGTGCTGAGTATATGTGTGCCAAATTTCATGTGCATAGCGTGTAGGCGTTCTCTAGTGCGTTCGTTTCGTTTTGGGTTGCGTATTTTAACGAAACGAGTTATAGACCTCGAAACATTTAGAAAAAATTGAGGGCGCTTTTGATGTGAAATATGAAATTTTTTTTTAATTTCATTTTATACTGAATTATCATAATTATTAATGAAAGAATCATCGAAAATCGGTGCATCCATTGTCCTGTAATTAATTTTTAAAATAATTTTCTTAAATATCGCAGGGTGAGAAAACAATAAAATACATAAAAAATCACTTACCCAGTACATTTAATTACTTTAAATTATGGACAAAATAATATGAGTATTTATTTACTTCGACTTAACCAAAATAAATGCGTTAAATGGCGTATAAATAATATCTTTTAAAATATCTTAAATATAACCCATTTAAATTTTTTACATGATAAAGTATAGGAGATTATGCGTTTTTGGCAAATTTCGAGTACACTGCTTCACTTTGATCAGCCATATCTCGGGAACCGAATGTCCGATTGCGATCGAATAAAAAGCATTTTGTAGATTATAATCTACACAATTACGCCATTGCATTATCTCATTTTCGTAAATGGAACATTTTTTTACCAAAGTCAGACCCCATACCCCCCTTAAGTTTACTTATTTATTCATTAGCATCCATATAAAAGTCTAATCTTGAGACCCCGGCTTGAGACTACCATCCGGTAACGAGACTAATCCGTCGGCGCTACATTATGCGGGGGGATACGATCTGCTCAATTTGGGCATTGGGGATTTCCAAACGGTAATTTGGGGAACTGCTAAGTGCATTTACTATGGAAGTCTCGGTCCCAGTGACATTAAAAAAAATTATCTCTTAAACCTTTGTTCAAAAGATCTTAGTAATATCATGATAATTTAAGAAAAAAATTATTAATGTCAAAATCCGTTGAGGTTAGTGGATTAACCTCGCTGCAAAATAGTGTAATTTCTAATAAAATATTCGTGACCAGGCCTAGCCTTTAGTCAAGTCTGTGTGTAACCGTTCGATATGCGTAAGAGCGCCCTCATACCGTAAGTCTTTGAAACAGACTAGCACCCGGAAGTTGATGCCGTTTTGAATTCGCTGTACTTGGTACTTGGTGTGGCCAGTGGTAATCACTGATCTCTATACAGATCAGTGGTGGTAATCCATATCCAGCTGTAAAGCTATACTTGGATGTGTGCAGAATTGACGTCAAAAAGCTGTTGCTGTTAGGTTGGCTACCCCCTGACATTATGATACATTATTGATATTGCCCAGCATTGCCATTAAACCGGTGTAGAAGTAACCATTGTCCGGCGTACTCATAGTCCGGGAACAAT
>JAMKCH010030557.1:0-16700 GCA_023653785.1 Ophioderma brevispina | reverse complement strand
TGAGTCAGTTCAGAATAATCTCGGACCAGAGGGAACATTAAGTCTTGCCTCGTGTAGAGTCTGTATTAAAGTATCTTCGGCTATCTGTACAAATATATCCCTCAGATTCTGGGATTTGTGACTGATCTGATCGAGACTGCAAGCAACCCATCATGCCCCATCCATAAATCTGTATCGAATAGAATATAATAAGCATTGGCCGTATAAACATTAACTTTTAGGTCATCCAAAAATCTCTCACAAATCACCGAAAATTGGTCCTCAACTCAAGGCTAATAAACTCCGTTAGAGACATAGATCACCGATCACCCATGTTCATGTTGTTTTTGTGACCAATTGGGATATGTTGCTTTGATAAAATGCAGCACATGGTCTTATATTTAACTTGAATAGGAATGTGTGGCTATGGATAAGGCTGTAAGGAATGCCTTCTAAACTCAACCAACCGGTTACTCGCTGGTTGCGCCGGTTCTTTCCGGTTTGAACCGCTTTTGTTCCCTTCCATGAGGCTATAAAACCGACGGGCGCCATTTTGATTCGACGAGCTCACTGGCGTACGGTAAACATGGAAAAGATTAATACCGTCGCAAGATCAACTATGAGTTTTGTGGGTTGCCACTATTATTAATGTCCTTGTAAAGGGTTAGATCTAAGCAAATCAGTGGAATCTTTATAATCTTTGCTTTTTTTTTTTTTCCTTTTAAAACCTGACTTTAGTTTACTGAAAGTGGTGATTAACCCCTGAAAGTAACTTACTATTTTCAAGTTTTATCACAGACACCATGATCACGCTGCTGTCCTTACAACGCATGGACGTATTCTTTAATTCCTTTAGGCTGATTGTTTTTAACATGACTCTCCTACGTCAACTTTATTTGAAAATTCTTCAACACTTCCTTTCAATAAACAGCACAAATGGTTAGTTTAAGCCAAAACTAAGTTTGTTCAAAACAACAAAGCTTAAAATATTATCAATCACCGATTAAGTGAATTGCCCGTTCTAGCAGCGACCACCTCTTAAATGCCCAGATGGCAAGGACTGCTACTCGAAATCGTTATGGAAAATGAATAACTGCGACTTAATGAAATTGTACAAGAACAGACTGATAAAATAAAATTGGAAATACTGAGGTCATTTGCTCTGCTCCAGTATTCCTTTCGTATATAAAATGGTATACAAGTGGAGCTAAGGGGGGAGTTGTGGTGTTAGTAAGTATAATAGTTAAATGCCAAATGCAAGCGTTTAGAAGACTAATTTTAAAAATACTCCATGGGAAAGTGTCTTGTTACTTAGTATTATAGGTTACAACAATTTGAGACCAACAGTGGTCTTGATGGTGGTCTCATATTGGGTTCCATTTCATCTACTTGTGATATCTCTTAAGATTATTTGTGGTTACATATAAGGTACCATTTCATCTACTTGTGATATCTTAAGATTATGTGTGTTGACATATAAGGTACCATTTCATCTACTTGTGATATCTCACATTATGTGTGGTACATATAAGTACCATTTCACTACTTGTGGATCTCTTCATTATGTTTGGTTACATATAAGGTACCATTTCATCTACTTGTGGTATCTCTTAGATTATGTTAGTGGTTACCTTTAGGGGACCATTTCATCTACTTGTGAAATGGCTTGGATTTTCGTGTGGTCTCGTGTGGAGTTCAATTTGCCCTGTGTAGTTTATCGCTAGGGTCACTTTTGAAACCACCTGTTAACAATGGTGCTTTATTCCTCATCAACATGGTCTCCCTGCCCTATAAAACTATACTGAGTATTTTATAGGATTTAGTCTTGTATTGTCATTTTAGAAAATTAATTGACTTCAATTTAAATCCACGGGAACTTCTTATTTATATGGGACAACGCTTTGGTATCTCTCTAAAGGACGAGGTGTTTCTTTCTATCTTATTATCTCCGTTATTAATTAAAATGTCAGCAAATGAACCCGATGCGTTTTGAACCGGGCCCTTCTGCTACAGAGAATAACCCTCATCCCATGGATCCTTTGTTTTAAACAAATGGTTTACACCGGGCGCAAAATGTACGCCTGAAAGAATGTGACACTGAAAAAAAATCCCCCAAAAATGGATTTTTAGTTAAATGAACCGGAATTAACTATGCCTATATAGCTACTGTTAGAAAATTGTCCGTAAATTTAACGGAAATTTCTGGAGCAATGAATTTCCAGACTTTTTTTAGGGTAAATTTAAACAGATTTCTGTCAATTAACCGGACTTTTGATGTATTTTTACAGAATTTGTCTCTATTATGGAAAAATGTGTATTTTAACAGAATTTTTTTCCCGTAAATTAAATTCGGAACGAAAAAAACCCGGAAATGATTGCTGCCAGAATTTTTTGAAATATTTCGTAACTATACATTTTGTATGTTTTTTGTGTTGTTTATTTTTATTTATTGTTTCTTCTTAAACAGGTTTTCACGTAAATTTTACGAAATCTGTTTTTTTAATTTACTGTTTTTTTTTTAATTTTGGATTTTTTTTAACAGTGTACAGTCCATCGTAAAATGTTTCTAGAAAATACAAATCTTAATGGACACCTAGGTTCCTCATTATTAAACACACATTTCACAAGCCAATTCGACAAACTTGATTTGATTTCAAAGAAAATCCCCGATTTCTGACAAGAATGACACTATACGAAGTATTGAAAATTATTTGGATCAAAGACCATTACATAATTCCATTAAAACGACAGATTTTTGACATACCTTCAATGGTTTGCATCACGTCCCAGACAAAATAAAATCATACTACAACAATACTACACAAGAATTTATTAATCCTGTGATGGTATTTCACGTTCCTAAACAAAAATAACAACACGTACGCCTTCACTTATTAGGACACATTCCAATCCAATTGCCCACAATTCATTTGCCAGGAAAGTGACCCGCATATAGCGCACGCTCACACAAATATAAACATTAATATCCTCACCAATCGTTGCACCTGTATTAAATAGTGCACCCATTGATATAAGCTACTGGCTCGGGAGTCGATTTTAGATACCATTTCTTGGTATTCATTTTCCAATACTTGTCGTCATAATGCCTATACAAAAATGTACTTAGCACTTTTTGAATCAATAGGGATCGGTATATATTACTTTAATTTGCCTGAATGGGAATTCCCATTTTTCTCATTTTTCCATCATCTGTATATTGGTTGTATGTCAAATTTCTTGACATTTGGGCAACCTGCATTTGAGACTGAAAAAATAAAATATTAATTTTACTAAATTACTTTCAGGTTTTATTCATCAAACCGCATTTCAAAGGAACGGCATCAATATGGCATTTACTAATTGCAAACCAAAATGTTTTTTTAATTTACCAAAATAACTATACGATGTTCAATTGATTTCTATACAATGTACAGAATAATCCGTCCCTTTTTTGATGTAATGGAAGGTAAAAACATCAGTTCAATATTTTAATTAAAATTTTTTAGGTTTTTTCTTTTTTTAATTTTTTAAAGCGTTTAAAAAAAAATGACTAATAAAACATATTTATTTTTCATTTAATTATATTAAACATTAATATAACCCGTTTCATTAGGACCGTAGAAAATTACCTAACCCTCATTTTCATTCCTTTATACACATAGTTATTAAAATTTTGTGTCAAATGTTACATCATTAGCATTTAGTAACTTTTTAAAAATTGTTCCTTACTTGCAGTCTTTCTGTGCCAAAAATACATTTCCAATCGTTGGGAAAGAAAAAAAGAAAGGGATGGTCAGAGAATAATATGACCAATATCGACAAGATCGATAGACGGAATTACAAATAATTGGATTGGAAAGAGAGAGGGGGTGGAGAGAAGCGAGAGTACGCCTAAGAGATTAGCGAGTAGAGAGCTACAGCTTGAAAACGATGAAGCAGTGGTCGAGAATTTTGTATGCAATTAATTATGGACCTATGAAATATCTATAGATATATTGACGTTTTTGTTGGCATGCTCGCAAGGAAAACATATTTGCCTACCCCGACCCACCTACCATCGCCATACCCTTGTGAGTTTCCTTAGGAGTTTATGTCTTCATATCTTATGTAGCACGGATGACAAGATTACCAGCTTTTAATTTTTGTTTAGATTAATATATCTGGCTTCGAACTCGATGTAATATATCTGGGATTCTTTTTTGGTACTGAATAATGCAATGTTTTAGAGACTGTATCAATCTGAAAAGTGAGGTTCCTTAGTTGAATCCCAAATTTTCGGATTGAAATAGAGTGATAAGCGAGACAGTTTCAACCTTGCATACAAATAATAAATTTGCGTAAATAGATTTCGTGTTGGTGATCGTACACATGTTTGTGTTTGTGGTCCAACTATAGGTCCGCTTAACCGGCTTAAAATTTTCCCCAATTAATTGATTTCAACAAATATAACTGTGGAAAACATTATTGCACTCGGGCAAGTCTTAACCATATATACAGCTTCAAAATATGTCATTATTTCTCTACATTTTCAACCACGATGTTTTTTAATTTTTTCGTTAGGATTGGATGTTTGGTTTAATTAAATTGAACTGACTGCCTACCATTTCAACTCGGGACACATTAAAGAAGGTTAGCCCAAATTTGTTGATGTTTGTAGGTTGAACTCGTTGAATGGAGCGTATGATTTTTTTCTCTTTCTTCTATATGTTTTGCCCGATAAATTCTCTGGATGTGTTCTCTGGAGGCGTTCTACATAAATTAATAAATCAAGTACACCTGTAAAAATATTTGAGAGAAATTTGTATCATTTGAATCTAACGTGTATCCCTTTAAAAGGATTACCTACTTTCATGTTATTAACTAAATTAGCTTACATGATTGTAATCAAAGTTTTCCGCTCTCAGACTTTCTTCACTGGGTTTTAAGGCTCTGCCTTCACCATGTTCACAGTGTGAATTGAATTTAATTCAACGAAGTTGCACATGCTCTACTGTTATGCAGTATACGTGTTCGCGTCCGTAAAACACTTCATCTGTATTTTCTACTTCTCCATGAGGTTTTTGAAGTAGATGTCTACATCGATTAGAACCCTTTTTTATCTATATCAATATATGTCATTGTTTCGTGAAGCTTTCTACCATGCTTTTACTTCTCATTATGATTGGATATTTTGTTTTGATTGATTAATTGACTGATTGGTAGCTAATTGCCTACCATATTCATATTCGGGACACATCAAAGAGGGTTAGCCCAAACTTCGTGGGTGTTTGTATGTTGAATCGTTTGGGTGGGCATATGATTGCTTGGATGAGTTTCTTAGAAAAACTGCACACACATAAACCTCCGCCTTCCTTAAGACCATAACACTTTACAAAGGCTCGGAGCGTTGAAGAAAGACAGTTGGAACTAAACTAGACATTGGAAACAGAACAACTGTCTTTAAAGTTCGGGTTGATAGAATCATAGAATGCACCTGAAGGATATCATGATTGCTGTACCGACAGTAACATTCCATTCAGACAAAAAATACTCAGATTTATAGGTCCTGGACAAAATGGGACTCCGTAATTCTATTTTGACTAAGACAGATGTGCATTGTTAGTACTGCAGAATGTGGTGGCCTTTCTGGAGAAACCTATGGAGATATATTACAAGTACGAGATTTTCCAATGAAGTAATGTTGTAAGAACATTGCAACTTCAAGTATTACCCCAATATATTGAAATAAGTGTATTTTCATAATTTACACTTAGAGACTATTTTTATGTTATGATGTGACTAGGGTACTTCCTGGTAAATGCAATTTATAAAGCTATGCTCATGAGAAAGACTTGGCCTTTCATTTTTATTTGCAGATGGAGTAAACTTGAGTAACATAATTTGCCAGGTCATAAGCTTAACTATTAACTATCACTTTCACGGTTGGAAAATTGATTATACTGCTGTCGCCAATGCACATGTAGAAGCATAAAAATTGTTAGTTTGAAGTCCAATAACTCTTATGTTGTGATCTTAAAAGTGGACATCTGCGACAAACAGACTTATGGAATGAATTTTGTCAGCTGGATTGTTATTTATTGCTACTGCTGCAAAATGAGTGTATTTTCAAAACACCGAAGATCCCATAGCAAGCGGAGTACTAAGGATATTTATTTTGGACTTAGTGTCATCTTGAACTGCTGGACAACGTTTATCTTCAGGATTGCTCTGAAGAAGAGATTTTCGCTGAGGAAAATGCCCCACCTACATAATTGTTATCGTTGAAATTTAACGGTACAAAGCTTCCAGTTTGAAGTCTTCCTTGTATAAGCGAATCATCGTTGAATTACAACGCCATAGAATTTGGAAATTATTAATTACCCCAACAAGGACGTCAAACTAAAATAAAGTGAGATCCGTACATTTATGATAATAAAACTATTACTTGTAGCTTGTTATTGATGTAATTATGTTTTGAACATTCCCAATTCTTGAACCGATCATTTCTGATCAACAAAGGTAAGTAAATTTTGTTATATTATAGAATTAAGTTCACTTTGTGCATTAGGCTTATTTTCTTTTATCTATCGGTTATTTTTGAATACCGTAAGAGGTCTATAGGGGATGTAACTAAACATTGTCCCCTCGCAGGATTGGGGTTCCCCGGTGTTTGCAAACTGTGCACTGGTTATGGTGATAAAGGACACTAGAAATACTCATTTACAGCAAATATTATTTGTGGTGTAATGTCCAGGTGGTATGTCAGTATTTACAAGACCATAATTTCTAGTTCCAAGGGTTCTCTGTCTTGTGTCATTCTCTTATTATTCTTTCGGTTGATTTCCTGCACTTTGTTTACCATTGTATGGTTACAGTTTTCTTCTGTTTTTTAGATTTTCTTTTAATTGCACATATTTATTTTATCTTTCTGAGCAGCAGCGAACCACCTGACTGGTCCATGAGGTATGACTCTCTGTACATGGCACTGGGAGCTTAACGTCCTCTCCGAAGGACGAGATGCTTTCGATGTTCTATTTGTCCGATTCCAAATAATCAATGATATTGATCTGATAGTTGTTTAGGTAAATTAGCTGTAGTTAGCATTCATGGACAAAATATTATACAATTGTCAGAAATTATGTACATTCTCAACATCCAAACTGATATGATCTTAAAATATCTCAATTCCCATGGAGCAATTCAATGGTTTTCATTCACCAGTGTATTGTTTTTTTTTTAAATTTTAGTATGATTTATGATACCCAAAACATACATGGTCAGCTGCTGTTAGCATGTGCCCATCCAAGGCTACTGAACTGAGCTCTTGGTAGAGAGCATGCTTTACCTCATAATGTTCAAATAAATGGAAGTGAATGGTTGTATCATGGCTATATTCCTGTATTTTTTAACATTTTCCTTCGCATACTACAAACAGGTGCGAAGCTCACATTCTTTGGTTTGGCAACTTTTTGAAAACAGCTACAAACTTCCATATGAATGCTACTTCTTAGACACGTTAAGCACGTTAGGTGCTAAAGTCCCCCGCCAGTGTCGGTGTTTGAGGTTGTTTGCCATCTCTTAAACCTCCTGTATGTTGTTTTAAAACGGTCAGTGGATGAAAGCGAAGTATGATACCGTCTCCATGTAGTTGACACAGCTAAAAGATTCGTTATTGATTTCGTTTTAATTTTTTTTATTGATATTGTATATTTTAGTATAAACTATGACTTGATATCTACCAGACTAACGTTATAATCAGCAATATGGGGTCAGACAGCTTTTAGCAGTATTTTAGCAGCAATGAAGGCAACTAAAGAAGCGAAATTATCTGGTGTATGAAGATAAAGAACACAGCCGCAAACGCCGCATATTCTTATATAATGCGCGGCCGGCAAGGACGATAAAAAGACATCTTCATTTCGACAGACCAGCTTAGATGAACTTTACGTTTTCAATACCGATATTCTTTTAACTTTTTTAACGCGAGACAATTCCGAACGTCGGTACCCATGCTTCATAATAAGTAAAAGAAACGATTTGAAGCCACGTCTTAATAAAACGCTGAAAAGACAGGAGATACGAGTGCAACTGTGCAAATGAACGTTTGTGTTCGACGTAGAGCATTCATAAGAACATTTGGGTTGAATTATCGGTTGTTTCTATAAGTGGTTAATATTTTGGCTGAAGTAGACTCACGAGTGAATGAGTTACCGCTTTCAGTGGCGGAATGAAAATAGGTTCGATTGGTTTAATAAACAAATTGACTGGTCCACCGAGAAGGCACATGACACAACGCTTAATATTATTCTCAACTCATCAATAAATTGGAGAGTTAAAGAATTAAAAATACAATTTTGTAGTTATGTAATGATATTTTTCCAATTATTTCCAGAAATAAAAACGATTGACGTCAAAACTAACCTAATAAAATTAAAAGATTGAATTCTACCATTTTGATTTCAACGAAAGAAAAATTATATCCTCTTTATATATGATCAATTATTTAAGCATTATTATCTTGAGCATGCTAATTACACCTCAACGTGTACATGTAAAGAGGGATTTTTTTTTTCAGAACAAGCTTGTTTCCCCCAATATTGCGGGATGTTTAATATACTATAGGTTTGCCAGTCATTATACTACTGTGAAAAACTCTTGCGGGTAGAAAGTACCTTTGAAACAAGTGCGTATTCAAAGAGATTTTGTTATGTTTTACATAGTCCATTATGTTTGTTTATTTGTTATTTTTTGTCTTACACTTGGGTTAATCATTCTGGGTCCGATGAGTTAATTGAGTTAATCATAATGATAATGTTCTCCAATGATATCCAGTGGACAAATACAACCGGGACAAATTGGTACAGTCAGGGCTTTTCACCTTATCGTTTGCGAAACTGATTAAAGTACACGTCACCTCCGAAGGACGAGATGTTTTCAAAGTTCATTTGCCCAAAATTATAATTAAAGAGACAATAGGGCATTTCAGAAAATGTTTTTTTTTTTGCATATTTATAATGTATTAGATCATTCCTGAAGCAAAAGTTCGAAACGCCATTGTATTAAAAGATGATTCAGTATTTTTCTATTGTTGATGAGAGTTTAGTTAAGCATATTGATAATGCCGACAATTTATAAATGTCAATATTTGGTATTGTTTTTTACTCTTTTGTCCTATTCTACAACCAACCATCGTCATCGCCATCGTCTTCATCATCATCATCAGCAGCAGCAGCAGCAGCAGCCGTAGCAGCAGCAGCAACAGCAACATCGTCAACATCATATTCAACATCACCTTGGTTTTCACATCATCAACATCTTCCTCATCATTATCACTGCCCATCGACATCAGAAACCATCCTTCAGACAGAGGGTAAACGTCTACTTTAACGTCTCACTATACGCTAAAAACCTGCATTAAAATTGTATGTAAATCGTACCATATTCAATATATAAAAACGCACAACGTATAGCATTGAGTGGTGTTGTAATCAGATATATTGGTAGCATATCATATGACATGTATTGGACAAGTAAGCTCAATCAGTGCTTCCTCTTTTGCACGTTTGTAATTCCTGCCCCCGAATTGTGGAATTACTAGCCACAAGAGATCGTGGAAGCTGTGTGATGGACTGATCAGGATACAGCTATTACATAATATACGTTTCAGGAAAGAACGTCTTTTTGTGATGGAGTTCCATTACCAAAATTTCTATTGTGATTGCTTTATACTATACGCACTCATTCTCACAGTTATCATGTGATGCATGGTTATAGCACCCCAAACTCTAACTTCAAACAACACTGTAGTTACTCTCCTCCCCTCCCCCCCTCCCCCCCCCCCCCACACCCACACACACCAGCCACGCCCCGGCGGGGGTAATCCAGAGATGGCAAAATGATCAATAAAAAGGAGCGAGCTGGAAATGGCTGAAAAATGGGTTGATTTTGCATGATTTGGTTTGGTTCAATTGTTAAGTTTTTAGGGGGCTACCCCTGTGGCTTCCTTCCCTTCGGGATCCGCCACTGCTACTCACCACCTCACGCATGCAGACCACCCATCCACATACACCCTACACATACACACAAACATACATACATATACACACCCACACCTAGACACATATACTCTCTCAACACATCATATTCAATCAACCACAACACAAGACACTACATACCAAGAATTCACCTTGGATACTTGTCTCTGTGCTTGATACTTTTCCGCGGCGCTTGAAACACCATCCATTGAAATTGGGCCAAATTAATGAGTTGGAATTCCCATTATGAAGCTGGCATGTGTCAGGTGCAATTCTCATCGCCGGGGGCCATTTTAAAACAAAGCAAGAACTACCAAGAGGAATTTAATTTCCAACAAAAAACACGCAATATGGAGAAGCAAGCATATGTGACAAAAATCGAAAATATTTTTTTCGGTTCTTAGGAAATAGATTATTTTAAGCAATTCCTCGTGAAAAAAGATGACCTTTGGATGGTAAACATATTTTGGAGAGTAATAAATTATACCATTCAGTGGGATCGTAGGAGAGAAAAGTCGAGCAAGCATATGTGACAAAAATCGGAAATATCTTTTTCGACTCTTAGGAAATGGATTATTTTAAGCAATTCCTGGTGAAAAAAAAGATAACCTTTGGATGTTAAGCATATTTTGGAGAGTAATAAATTATACCATTCACTGGGATCTTAGATACTCTACATTACCATCGTCGAATTCACCAACACGTAATGCCAGTGTACTAAATGAAACACGGGGATGATACACTGACGGAAATGTAATCCAAAGAATGATTACTTAAATTCCTTTGCCTTGGGTGCTTTTCATTTACAAGCAACAATAAGCTGATTACATGCATGAAATGACGTCAGTACTTGTATTTGGCTTGTTTACTCATTTGCTTACTTGTCTACCTACACGTACATACCATGACCAGAAGGTTATTTTGGTGAAATCTTCCACATGAAGTATTTCAGAACTTGAATGTTATTGGTATCAGCCTTCCACCGAAACGCTACATCCGTGATTAATAGGACATTTTTACACGACTTTGCATGGAAATCTATAACTATAATCAATTGTTTACATTTCTACACCATTTATCATATTTGATCAAATGGGCCAGCTGCAAATGACAGTGAGTCATCTCTGGCTTTCTCCGAGATTTATCTATATTACTCGTCTGATGATTATCAATTACAATGGAAAGTATTTGATGTTCTGTATTTCAAATCTTAATCATTCTTTCAATCAATCTCACGTCTTGTTCAGAAAAAGTTATGTAATCAAGAAATTCTTGCAGTAAGCAACCGATCAAAAGCTTTTGAGTACCAACCAATCAACCACCCAACCATCATATTAACCTGTCCCATCGATGTACAATTCCAAACCAGAATAAAACACTCAAAGCAAATACCACATTTCTTATGACATGACATACGCCCTCATGCTTCCTCGATGTTGAGATTTTTCAACGGTTGGCGTTCCACCGAAACGCTACATCCGTGATTAATAGGACATTTTTTACACGACTCTGCATGGACATCTATAACTATAATCAATTGTTTTACATTTCTACACCATTTATCATATTTGATCAAATGGGCCAGCTACAAATGGCAGTGAGTCATCTCTGGCTTTCTCCGAGATTTATCTATATTACTCGTCTGATGATTATCAATTACAATGGAAAGTATTTGATGTTCTGTATTTCAAATCTTAATCATTCTTTCAGTCAATCTCACGTCTTGTTCAGAAAAATTTATGTAATCAAGAAATTCTTGCAGTAAGCAACCGATCAAAAGCTTTTGAGTAACTAACCAATCAACCACCCAACCATCATATTAACCTGTCCCATCGATGTACAATTCCAAACCAGAATAAAACTAATATAGCAAAACACTCAAAGCAAATACCACATTTCTTATGACATGACATACGCCCTCATGCTTCCTTGATGTTGAGATTTTTCAACGGTTGGCGTTGTTTTTAATAAGCTAAAACTCCTCCTTCAATGCAATTTACTGTATATAATCTACATGTTTTGAGATAATTTGTTTTAGAAATAAAATTGGGGATCCGTGATTTTTAAGGGGGATGACGCGATTTAATTAAACATTTCTTCATTTAGATTGAATGACTTTGACCAATACCCTCTCTGTTCAGCTTCACAGCGCCATAGAATATTGTGTAAAATGAATATTGGTCGACCAAAATGGAACATATTTTTACTCATAACATCAAAAGCAACGTATTTTAGCCTTAAAAATTCACAGGGTAAATAAGAAAAATGGCAGCTTTGTTTATACACTATGATTTTGGGATCCTGGGGAACGAGGCTATTTTAGCGATCGTGCCATGGACTTTTAATTATCCCGGTAGTACATGTAAAAGTCGAATTTTCATCAAGCTCGTTAATTTCTGGTGTTTTGCTTTATTTTTCCATAAATCGCAAGCATTAGGTTAATGATAATGTAAAACGTCATATTTTGTGAGTAAATAACGCAACTTTACGATAATATTGGTCATCGTGTGATATATTTTTGTTGTCGTACCACTGGGCAAAAACAATTGGACAAAACAAGAGATAAACGTATAACACTCTCATCGATTGTTTAACAAAACTGATAATAAAAACATCAGAAACATAAACCAAATGCTAAATTTGCAAAATCGTAAGATGAATGAGTTATTACAATAGTGATACAAAGCCAGCAGGCTTACGGGTGAAGAGTAGATCATGTAAACCTTGCCTGAGTTAATAACAAAAAACCATCGTGTTATTTTTAGGGCTTTCACAAATTTCTAATTTGTTACAAATTTTTCACGTCGGCATTCAGTAATCAATGGGAATTACATTTATATTGAGCGACACTCTTTTGTATTTCCTTCTTTCTCCGTGCTTAATAGTCAAACAGTAGAAATTTCAAGCAATTTTTGGTTATTTTTGTGATCTTACGCAAACGAGCCCGAACGATTTAATTTCACTGTAGGTTGTATAGTTTGTTTTAAAGTCCGTGCGAAAAATAATTGTGGATAAAATACGATATAGTGAATAATATTTTGAATTTGTTCACTTGCTTATAATAATATACTTACTTCCTGTATGAAAAAAATGATGAGAAGATCCATAGAAAAAATATTTTATTAGTAGCATTGAAGTCTTGCCTCATGTAGAGGCTGTATTTAAGTATTTAAAGGCTGACTCAGAGATTTCGAAATTTACATTTTTACAAATATTCATCTAGAACTATAGATAATATGCTTAATTCCAAAGTTAGAGATGAATCGGAGATTTTGTTTTCAGGCAGTAAACATTATGCACAGTATAACAGTGCCATAGGATACCGTGTATAACAAAAATTCCGGATCCGGAATTTTATAACAAAGTTGTTATTTTCTATATAGAGGACTTCGATTTGAGCTTAGTTATTTCACATTGTGATTAGTGTATGGACAAGCATTGTGTATATGCAAAAGACACGATTTGTTTGAAAATTAAGTGCGCCCTCATCGGGAAATCTCTGAGTCAGTCTTTAAAGTATACTCAGCTATCTGGTACAAACATCCCTCAGACTCTGGGATTTGTGACTGAAATCTGAATACCGAGACTGCAGCAACCCATCATGTCCATCTATAAAACAGTATTCGAATAGAAATATAATTTATACATTTGGTGTATACAAATTTACCGTTTTAGCTCCAGTCCAAAAATTCTCACAAATCACCGAAAATTGTGCCTCAACTCAAGGCTAATAAACTCCGTTAGAAACAAAGATCACCGATCACCCCATTCCAAGTTGTGTTTTGTGACCAATTGGGATATGTTGCTTGATAAAATGCAGCACACCTGTCTTACAGTTTAACTTGAATGAGGCTGTGTGGCTGTGGATAAGGCTGTAAGGGGCGCCTTCTAAACTCAACCACCGGTTGCTCGCTGGTTGCGCCTGGTTCTTTCCGGTTGGAACCGCTTTCTGTTCTGTTGCCCTCCATAGAGATAGATAGATAAATAAAAGGCTTGAGAATCGGTGGTCATTTTGATCCGACGAGCTCACTGCATGGCGGACGGGTAAACATGGAAAATATTACCGCCCACGCAAATTACTACGTAAACCTTACAGCATGAAAAATACACTTTATCGTTGATATCGCCAGGCGACACTCATTATAAAATGATCCTTAGACATCCAGAAACATTGTTCAGGCATGTTGTGTGTCAGCAAGATTACCCGTCGCACAAGATCGTCTTGTGTTTTTTGCAGATTTTAATTATGGGTCAAATAGCGTGCGCTCGGGTATGTTTATGGTTGTTATAAAGAGTGTGACCGTTTTTAAAACAGGTAGTAATGCACGCCGGTTCTAATATTTATATGAATATGGAATTGCCTCGGTTAGGTGCGAAATAGCGTCTGCCAACTCGATCGTTTTCATTACTGGAAATCAGCGAAAACAAGCGTGATGAGAAACTACACTTTATCGTTGATTCGCCAGGCGACAGGGTTTATAAAAGGATCCTTAGACATCCTTAAACATGTCTAGACAGGTCTGTTTGGTCAGAAAGATAACAGTCGCAAAAAGATCAATATAATGTTTTTGCAGATTTTCAATATGGAGTCCAAAAATAGCGTGGGCTAGGGATGTTTATAGTTTATATATAGGGCCGAAAATTAGCGTCTGCAACGCGTCGTTTTCATTATTGGAATCAGCGAAAATTAATCGTGTTCGTGCCCGTTCTAAATAAGTTAACTGGAAACAGCCCAGAGAACCTGTTACCCCGTCTACCTGCAGTTGAGTTTTGAAGCCATCCTAACCAAATAAAAACCAAACACAATGTTACAGATTTCCGAATTTAGCCAAACTAAAAATCGGGATGGAAAATTATAAGGTTTTAGTTAAGTTTAAGCCAAAACTAAGTTTGTTCAAAGCACAAAAGCTTAAAAATATTATCACCGATGAGTGACTTGCACCCGCTTGTCTAGCCAAAGCGACAAATCTTAAATGCCCAGATGGCCAAGGATGCTATCTCGTAAGCGTTATTGGAAAATGAATAAACTGAAACTTAATGAAAATGTTGACAAGAACAGGATCGGAGAAATAAAATTGGAAAATAATGAGGTCAATCTGACTTTACTAATATAAAACTGGACAAAAAGGAAGCTAAGGTTAGAAGTATGCAAATGTGACGTTGGAAGAAGTACTAATTTAAAAAAATATCCATGGGAAAGTGTCTTTTTAGTACGTAGACAGATTACCCGGGATATACTTGGATAGTAGGTACAAAAAAATTGCGACCAACAGCGGTCATTGATTTGGGGGGATTATGTGTGGTCTTATAGAGGGTACCATATCTAATATGTGTGGTTACGTATAGGGACAATGTCCTTTACTGCAGGGGTCGGAAACTCCGAAAGAAATAGGTGATCTTCCGGAAAGAAGGAAGAAGAAGAAGAAATGGAAAAAAAAAAGGGGTTTTCTTCCCTTTATTCCGGAAGATACTGGAAGGAAATGAAGAAAAGAAAGAAACTGGAAGAAATAAATGTATAGAAAAACAACGAAAGTACACCATATATCTGCTTTGCACTTCAAATCCTCAAAAAGCGACTTTAGTTACTTTCATTTTTTTTTTCAACTATAGCACCATTATTGTTCTTTTCTTTGCATGTTGTTGTGTGATATCTGACTTTGTAGTCACTTGTGGCGGAGAACGGGTTTAAGGAGATATAACATTTGCTTAGAGAAATTGAAGAGCTTCAAGTCTTTACAAGGAGTCTCTGCACCATGGTAATGTTTTAGCATAGCTTGTGTGGAAAGTGTCTTAAAAGATTTCTTACAGTATTGTTATTATTATTAATTAGGCCTTGGTGAATCAATTGAGTTTGATTATGCAATTGCATGGGGGTGGAGAGGGGGCACGGATGTGTTTTAAATTATTTCACTAGATTTCATTCACTGTCTAAATATAAAATAAAAGTGTGAAGTCATTGAATTCATTAAAATAGAAAATTTTTATATGAAGTTTATTCCAAGTGGAAAAAAAACGGCGGGAAAAAAACGCGTTTTTTTCACCTGTGGAAGAAGAAGAAAAAATGGGGCGAACACCTGTTTAAGTTGGAAAATGAATTGGAATTCGTGTGGTCTGTGTGGAGTTCAATTGACAAGTGGAGTTATCATAGCAATTAGGGTCACTTTCGGAACACCGGTAACAATGGTTAGTCCCTCGTTAACATGGTCTCAATGCCCTAATAATACTATACCGAGTGTTTTACGATTAGTCTTGAATCGTGATTGGTTTGTCACCATTTGTATAAAATGGTGCCACAAATAACTCCTCTCGGTGACTGGCGACTGGGGCCTACTTTTTTCCCTCGATCTTCGGCCACCGGTCTCCTTCGGTCGAGGGAAAATAGTAGCCCACGGTCTCCAGTACCTCGGGATTGTAGTTGACTTCAATTTATATTGAGTATGAATTATGTAAATGGGACACAACGCTCTGAGTTGTCCCTCGAAAGGACAAGTGGTTTTATTCTGATCTTAATCTATATCCGTTATAAATTAAAATGTTAGCAAATTGAACCCGACAGGGTTTGAACCGGGGGACTCCTGAAAGAGAAAAGACATCATCGCAAAGGATCACATTAGTTTTAAGGGAAGAAAATTGAAATCGAATTGATTTGCAGTTTTTAAATGAACTGGTAATTACAAGTTTAAGACCTATATATCCACAGTCACATCT
>JAMKCH010030556.1:0-17248 GCA_023653785.1 Ophioderma brevispina | reverse complement strand
GGAAACGACTTCAATTAAGTTTAGATATGAATGGGCCCAGACATTATTCTTCCCTTACAATTGAAAATAAATGTCTGGAAATGAATTCAATTTTGGATGCCAGACCAGTATCGTGGAATCGCCCCTATTCTAGCTGAAAATTGAGGCCATTTGTGGCAAAAATCTGAGCTTTTTTGAGTGGTTCACTTAGGGATAGGACCCGGCAGACGGTGGGGGTAATTGAGGGTTGGAAACTACGAATCAGATTGTGAAAATAACACTGATGTTTTTGTTAACTTAATGTAATTGCTGCCTGAACATAATGGGCAATTTAAGAGATTTAGAGGATTTCATTAAAGCTTCCATTTTTGGATTTACCAGTGCAAAGTCACCTGACACTTTGATAAGGTGCAAACCATGTAGTGACCTAGTGACCCTAAGAATTTGGCAGCCTTTACAAATAAAATGTCCTATACCTGTTATTCTGTAAAGAATGCGAATTCCATTAGGGTCAGATGAAATATACTGAGCTCAAAGTGAAATTATATGGAATTATAAATTGAGTTTCATGGAATTGCATGAAAATAAGGGTTAATTTTATGATCAAAATTTTTAATATAAATGACCGAAGACAAACAAAATTATTTTAAACAAGATACAATTGTGTTGTTCTTGGGATAACAAACAACTTAATGAGATGAAGTATAATGAAAATGTTTTAAAACTGAAAACCCTATATTAGTCTGCTTACCTGCAGATGGCACTTTATTCCTTAAAAGTATGCCCAATGTGAATCGGATATCACAGTGACCCAGGGTCACTTAACAACCAGACCTATTAGGGTTAAAGTAATAGAAATGGATAGGGTTAGAGTTTGGCTGATATTAGGGCTGCAGTTGCCGCATAGGCGTATTAAAGGGTCCCGTTGGTCAGATATTTCTTAAGGCTAGGCAGAGAATATGTTGGCGAGTTTAGTCCGGTTGTGGGCAAACGGTTTTTTGTTGTTTGTAAAATTTAAACAGTGTGCCTTTAGGGGGCTTGGGGCTGGGAAAATGCACATTCAGTACAATTAACATCCCACCGGATCAGCCAGATGGGCAAGGGTTATTTTCTGGAAGGATGGGGGTGGTGGATGATTTGGGCAACGACATTTTAGGAAGAATTTGGGCTAGTGCTCTAAAGCAACCCAAGCTCCATAAGACCCTTGTGCAATGCTATTAGTATGTGTTTAGACAAGGTCAAACTGATAGACCTTTGGCTTGACCAGTAATTTCTAGAGGTTGGTAGTACAGTACAAGTTTGCCGAAATAGGGGGGGGGCGGTTAGGTGCAAGTTTTTTTTTTTTCCCAATGTCATTTCAACTTGTGTGGCAGAAAATGTTCTTGGCAATAAAAGTTGATTTATATTTTTGTTCAAATTTTAGTTAGTTTGCCATTTAATCAATTAAACCACAAATGTGTTAAATATTTGGGGGTCCGTATTAATTATTTTATGCGGCTCAAGATTAAAGTTGGCCCGATTGAAGCATTTTGTAAATACTTGCACTATATTTAACTCCAAGACCAATTTGTAAAAAAAAGTGTAAATTAACATTTAATAGGTACTGATATGGCAATTTATAAATTTCAGAATGATTTTGAACTCTTGACCTTCGGGTACTTAGTCCTAGGAATGTATAGGTTAATTTTGTTGGATGATGGAAATTGGCAGGTGGACATAAATATGGAATACTTTTCCTTCAGGACAAATGTGTCTGAGCAAATTTGCGTTGTCCAGTGTTCTTATTTCCGATAGGGGTGAAACTCATTTCTTTGCTCTCATGCGACTGGTACAATGTATCTTAAATGGTAGGTTTCTCAGAAGATCATCATACCATCAGCCTGCCAAGACTGGAAATTGCCATGGTTACATGGCCAGCTTCCCGGTGAGAAATCAGCACGCAATACAATGGTATCATCACTTTGGCTAATTCCATTTCGTCTAATAACCACATGGTTAAAAAAACCGTTTCGTCTAAAATTCAGATGGTATAAGGCCACTTAGGCTAATAACTACTTCGTCTATTGGTAACTGGTTAATAAACAGATAGTCTAATGCCATTTGGTCTAAAAAAACCCATTTCGGCTTAATATCCAATATGGTTAATTTCTCACTTCGTCTAAATCCTCATTGGGTTTACGCCCATTTAGTCTAATAACCAGTTGTTATAATAAACATTTAGTCTAAAACCCATTTAGTCTAAACCACAATTCGCTAATGATCAGTTGTCTAATTACCATTTAGTCTAAACCCATTTTTGTCTAAACCATTTCGTCTAATGATCTGTTGGTCTAATTACCATTTAGTCTAAACCAATTTCGTCTAAACCCATTCGTTCTAATGACCAGTTGGTCTAATAACCATTTCGTCTAAACCAATTTAGCCGTAAAAACCCATTTCGTCTAATGATCAGTTGATCTAATAAAACCATTTAGTCTAAACGCCAATGAGGAAGATAATCAGCAATCATCCGCACTACAGACGGTACCCAACTCAACGAGGTCAGGGAATCAGGTACCATAGGGTCCTATGTTGCCACAGCAATACTTCTGTTCAAGCAAAGGACAAGCTTGAAATGAATGCAATGCAACTACACCACCTATGGCACTCTGGTATCTCCAATTCAGGCAAGCTGAAGTTTTTTGAAACGTGTGTAGATGGTGTCCTGTATGGAGAGTACAAACCACACCTGGCATGAGCAACATGTCCAAAGCAGGGTCCAGCTCCAAAGGATTTGTTCTAACATCCGAAGATGGGTGGACTATTAGGTCCTTATGGAAATTGATTTGCCGACCATGCAGGGTGGACTTATCGTTCCTTAGGGATGAAAGGGGTGTTCCATATCCAACATGGAATGCAATACTAGGAATATCCAATTCATAGGTGAATAAAGGTTGAAGAACTATTGTACAGGTTCAAGGTAGAATATCGCTCCTTAGGGATTTGTCCAAATTGTACGAGGGCCGGACTATTGTCAGTAGGCACTATGTCCCGTGTAGGTAAACTACTGTTTCTTAGGAAATTTTGTGTTCAAGTCCGTGGAATGTTAAGAATTCTAACAAGATTTCACTTCATTATTTGACTAGTCAGTGACGGTATGAATAGATTCAAGGGAAATAAATGAAAAAATAAAATAAAAAACAACTAAAAATTGCATGTTTCAGGCTACAAGGAAGTAAGAAGTGAGTTCTTCCAACACCGTAATAATTAGTATAAATAAATATTAAACGGATCGCATAAACAACATAAATTTAATACAAAAAAAGTGCCACAGGTTTTTAATTTGATCCAGTTTTAAAATATTTATTGGGTTAATGCTGTTGCTTCCACGCTAAGAAAAAATGTGTACGTTAAATTTTTCCCCCTGGAGGGTCCTATGGAACCCTCAAGAATGGAATTCTCCAAAATGGGTTCATAAGAATATGAGAACCCAAAAGGTTTCTAACAGAACCATAAAAGGGTTTTTTGTATACAGCAGTTAAATCATTTGGTTCGTTGTAGAACCTTAATCCTTGTCTTACAAGCTTTTTTTTAAACATTGTTTACCAAGGGGGGTGGGGGGTGAGGGGGAGGATGACCGGGCGTGTGGTTACCCAACCTCCTTGGGGGCCTTTCGAGCTAGATTTTGATACTAGTGGATAGTTATGGTCTTTTCTTCCATTGATTACCAAAATAAGTACAACAACTATTATGGCGTCACAATGGCCGTCATAAGCCACGAATCCCGGCAAAATGGGATTTCTAGAGAAAAAGAAGAGAATAAAGTCCTCTTGAAAATAAGGGTAAAATATGGAAAATGCCATGGAGTGTATTAAGGGCGTAAATATTGGAAAGAATATGATACACATGAAGAAAATTGAGAGATTGTTAATTAGATATGCCTATTATATCTTTAAAATAAAATAAACAAAGGCTATGGGCCGAGGGGTCCGAAGGACGACTATCCCTAGGAACCACAATCCCCGGACTATTTTTCTAGGGGAATATATCTCATTGACACCGGTATATTTGTTTAGGTTGTCAATATGAAATATAGTCCAGGGGAAGGGGGCAATTTTCCAAGGGGATATGTACGTGAACATGACTTACAAAATGCACCCTTCTGAAGAGCATTGCTCCATCGACTAAAGAACACCACCCTAAACAATTATTTTGTCAGTCTTTGCTACCCGAAACAAGTAGCATAAAAAATAATCAGCTTTATGGTCTGATTTGCTGCTTTACAATATTATGAGGTTTTGATCTCTGCTTAAATTGAGTATTACATAACTAGTGAATCACAATTTGAGGGTAAGAAAAAAACATACTGTTGTCCATATTTTGCTGTTTTTGACACCCTAATCAATGGACACGCGTAAAGCGCCTGGGTGGAAAAAAGGAACCCTTTTACGCGTTTTTTGGTTACGCAGTTCATATCAACCTTTGAATACAAATCCCCCCCCCCCGAATTGTTAAAAGAACCCACTTCCGGTATTGCTTTTGTTAAAGATTAAAGGCGTGATAAACATTCCCAAACTCATGAAATCAAAAATTTAGGACTGCGTTATTGGTTATACGCGTTAAAGTGAATATCTTGACGAAGAATTGTATTTTTATAATTAGTATATAAAAAGCAATATTTTCGTATTTCAAATCGGTTTGGCTAAGAAAGCTACTGTAAAGGTTACTTTCTTATTTTTGAGTGACGAGGACGAACAAAGATATTTACAAAAGACTGTCATAGCAACGGGACAAAAGTGTCCCAGAGATATAGTATGTGAAATCATGTTACAAAGCATATGGAATTTAGTTCATTGTCTCACCCGGGGGAGCACCCCATCTTGTGCGGTGGACGCGCCTGTACGGCTGGAAAGACCCCCATTTTCAGATCGCGGTCACCTTAAAGACCTCATAATTTTGCAAAGGTCACCCATACGACCCATATTTTTAACACTTACCAATAGACTGTCACCAAAGGACCCCTATTTGGCCGAAAATTTTCACTCCAAAGGACCCCAATGGGTGAAATTTTTGGCAAATATTTTCTAAAAATGTTTGCACAGTTTGTCACGCGAAAACCCCTTATTTTGGGGCATTTGGCGGTTCTCACCCAACGGACACTTTTGTTTCGTAATCTGTCACGAATTTGCCCCTGGGTGCCAGCCCGTGCACTATATCCGATTCATATGTGATTCCCGGTCCCCCCCCCCCCCCCCCCCCCGATCTCTCAGTGCTACACTTTGTCAATTAATTACACGTAAAGTATTCTTTAATAACGTCGAAAGTACTAGATCAAACTTTACTAAAAATGAAATATTAGAAAAATAAAAAAGGGGGAAATTTGAAATTAACTTTCTAGACTTTGCAGGGGTTAAAGATATTGGCAAACGGAAAGCGAAAAGTGTTTTTATTGCAATTTTACCCATTTTTCTTCTTTCGGCCGCTAAAACTTCCCTCCTTTGGACGTGTTTTTTTTAGGATTTTCCACTGAGTAAAATCTACAATAATAAATAATAGATAATGCGCCAAAACACAATTGTAAAGGCAGTGCGCTCGGTTTCTGAGACAAATTGTTTTGTTGTTGTTGTTTTGTTTTTTCTTGGGCCTATAACTGCGCCACAGTTGTTATGCATGGCAAACTAAGTACCTGAATATTTGGAAGCAGAACGAGATGTACTCACAGGACAGCCAGCCAAGTACCTAAGTGTTCAGAAAAAAATATGTGGGCATTTTTTGTACAAGCTGGCAACCATGTCAGATAACTGTTCATATGGATAGTGAATCATAAGAGTTGTGCCAAAACTACAAAGTTATTTTTGGCCTTTGGGGACAAACAAAAGATGTGATTTTTGGCCCCAAAAATAGATTGTTTTGTGATTGATTTTGATGTGTATTTGATATCTTTCAAACAACTTTATAGAAAATACCACTTTTAAGTATTGAGACTATATTTACGTCTTAAATAACAAATTAAGATAATTTAAAAAATAAAAGTAAATACAAGCCTTCCAGAGCATTTAAGGTCAAGTTCTCAAAATAGTGTTTATTGATTATGAGGCACATTAAATGTTGAAGAAGCACAAAAGCATCAAAAAACACAAGAAACACAGTTTGTTGACCTAAAGTGGTGTGAATTCATTTACGTTTAAGTAGAAATTACAGTAGTGTAACTTTAAAGGGGCGATCTAGGATATGTTACAATGATTTGCTATATCATCGGATGGACATTCACATAGTTGATTTTGGTCCGAAAAATTGGATTTGTCTGATTTCACTGGTATTGTCACTAGAGACTGTAGTTTAGATGGCAAGTAAGTTTAAACCCAATGGGGGACTATATTTAGTCATAAATTAACTAATAAATGTAGTAAAAAAACAAAAGAACACATAAAAGGCATTCCAGCGCTTTAAGGTCAGTTTTTAAAATATTATTATTTCAAAACTAATTGCGTACAGAAACATTAAAAGTAAGCCAAAAGCATAAAAAAAACATTAAACACAGTTTTGTTGACAAAGTGTGGAATTCGTTATTTATTAAGGTAGAGAATTACGTAGTGTTAACTTTAAAGGTGCAACTAGCAATATGTTACAATAATTGCTGTATCATCGGATTAACATTCACATAGTGATTTGGTCCGAAAATTGGGATTTTCTGGATTTCACGGTATTGTTAGGGCTTCTATATAGTCATAATTACAAATTATGTGTAAAAACAAGAAAATAAATAAAAACATTCCAGAGGATTTTTTCATTGCCTTAAACATACATGTATATTTGAAACTAATGATTTAAAAAATCATAATTAAAACATGTCTAAACAGTTTTGACTGACCTCAAATACAATGCTCTCACTTTTTAATAGAAATTGAAAAGATTTGGACCTTTAAAGGGGCAGTTCTAGGGGATGTTAAAATAATTGTTAGTCACAGCAATAATTCAAAAATTGTCGAGTTTGGACTAAAATTTATTTGATTAATTCCCTGTTAATTACTTGATAATTATACATAGCTTTAGTTAACTCAGTTTGAAAAGCCAATTGAACGACACATTGTAGAAAAAACAAAGCAAAGTTAAAGTATTATGGTCTTTAAGAATCATCCTGCCGCTAAATTATATTAGATTTGAATAAAAATCAGCTGACTTAATGACAGGGAACATCAAGACCTTACGAAGATGTAAATTAATAATATATACTCATTTTACTTTTATATAATATAAATAGACCTTTTAAAAGACAGTCTAGTATAGATACAGATTATCCCGATTATGCGGATTAAACTATTGTTACTGTAAAACTATCTCATCTTCATTCTAAGAACGCGTCAAAGAGCGGGTGGGGAGCCTACGTAGGAGACATTCGCTCCTAGGGGAATTGGACAAGGAAGCTAGCCAAGCCTCACATCAACACAGTTGGAGTTGTGGGCAGTTCATCTGGCGTGAGACAGACTCTCCATCTCATGTTCAAGGAAGTCACGTCCATAGTTCCAGGGCGACAACATGTCGGTGTCTCCCACATAACAAGCAGGGAGGAACCAGGCAGTCGCACCCTTGCCTTACAGCAGTCAATTAAGTCCTGGGTGGTGTCTCCGGTCACGGATCACCCGGGAAGCCGGTAACCTTCCGGGGAAGGCACACCTGGCAGGATGCCTCTAGCGAGCGGAAGAGATCCGGGAGGCGGGGGCCATTCGAGAGTCTGCGGGGTCGTCGTGGAGGGGCACCCCACCCCAAGGATATGCAGAAGAGTTTCAATAGGCGGAACACCCCACGTGAACATGTTCGCAAACCGCCTCAACGCCGAGCTCCCGGAATACTGCTCGTGGGCCAGGTACCCAGCGCCCTTCACCAGGACGCCTTGACAATGGAGTGGGACGGAGTTGCACAGTTAGCCTTCCCTCCGATCGTCACTAGGTCCTCGAGTTTCTTCTCAAGTGCACAAGGGACAGCAACTCCCGCATGATCTGGGGTGCCCGAATTGGCCTCGGCAACCGTGGGTTCCAAGACTTTCTGTCGCTGTGTATGCCAAACCCGTGGACTCTTCCCAATGCGGAACGAGCTGATCAAGACTTCGGGGGGTCTCCTTCCGAGGAGAATCGAAGGCGATCCCAATCCTGACTACACGGCCAATTTCATTCCAGTTCCTACAGAGCAGCAGGCCTTTCGCTCCAAGCGGCCCATTGGCGGGAGAAGGCAAGGAGACCTACAACAAGGAAGGCTTAACTTCCAGGATGGTTCTTATGCAAGTACCGGAACGGTGCAGGGAACACCAAGTGGACCCTCTGCGAGCATTTCTAAAGGAGGTGGCGGACTCCCTGATGCGGTGTTCGAAGATGGAGCCCACCCACGCACAGTCAGGGTTTCCGCACGGACAGTAGGAGCCATTCATTGTGGTGTGGTGGAGGCATCACCGTATCTAACTCGCCAGCGCTTCATGACCTAATCAAGGGAATGCTACATCGACGGCCGCCAGAACGCTCTCTGGTAAAAAGCATGGGACTGCCAACAGGTCCCCAGCATTGAACAGTCCTCTTATGGCCTCTTCACTAGGCGTCTCTAGCCGGGACAACCACAAGAAGAATCTTTCCTTGTCACAGCAGGCACAGGCAGGAGGAGTAATCGGACTATCCATGACTGTTTAGCAGAGAATCACCTCAACTTTCCCCATGGAACGCGATCGCCTTTCTTCCCGATCAGGTTACCTGGTCAGGGAATCAATCTCTCTAGTTCACTCCACAGCCGATCTCCTCCCAGATCTCCGACCAGCTTTCAGGTTCCACGCGATGAAGGACCCTTTTGTGTCCAGTTAGAGCCTTGAAGTTTACAACTAAGCACGAATCAGCCCTATGGGGGGGGGGCCCAGGACCAGCTTTTCATCGCAACTCAGAAGAGTTTCGCCCGGCAGCCAAACGACATTAGCCAATGGATCGGAGGTTCGCCTGGCAATGACATAGGTAGCTCCGACGTAAGATCTCAGGCGGCTGATTGGGCCGCCTACCGGGGAGTGTTATACAAGTGTCATGACGTATGGGGATGGGTTTGTCCTTCGACATTCCACAAGGTTATATCGGATTTCCTAGTAGTACGCACCGGTTCGACGGCAGCTAGATCCTATCATCAGCTTCTCGTCCCTCACAAGCAAGCCTCCACATCTCAGTTCCAGTCGCCACAGTCCCAGTACGCACTTTACCCAGTGACGTCGGTAAGTGCAAAACTATTCTATTATTGGTTGTTCACCTTCTTCCCGGCAGAGACCATAATAGCGCCGCTTGCCTTATGGCCCTGAGCACTCTGGTATCAGGGTTGACTCTACAAGTTGCAAATCTTGTGTCTAAGTCAGGATATGTAATGGGAACGCACTAGGAGATGTAGGTGAATTCCCCATTCCCAAGGGGAGAGTAATATACACCATAATCTCCATATACTTTACCATTCAAAAGCTCTGACGCCCCCCCCACTGTCCGGCCGGCTCGCGGCCCAGGCCGTGGGGCTACTCCCGCGTGGAGGCAACCCGTGGAAAGAAGATACCAAAATGATCCCGAAGTCAGTGTTTCTAGAGCATCCCTCCCGATGCGTGCGCAGTCAGGGGTCGTCGAAACTTTCCCAGTGGTAACTTCTTGGGTCCTACAGATCATTTTCTGAAATATGGTATACTGGTTTTTATGAAGACCAAAGTTTGGAAATATTGTATTTGTAAGACCTTTTATCAAAATAGGATTAGAATCCAATACCATCCCCATCTTGTATCCCACCAAAGTATTTATAAACATTCATTATACAATCCTGGAACCAATGTTTTTTAAAATTAAAAAACTATTAAATTTATGTAGCTTATTTCTAATACAAGTTTGACAGGCATTATAATTTTAGGTCAGTCAAAACAGTTTTAACATTGTTTTGAGCTTTTGTGCTACTTAAAACATTTTTTTTAAATCATTTGTTCAAATATACGTTAGGTTGAGAAAATGACCTTAAACCTGGGAAAGCTTTTTTTTAAACTTTGTGTTTTAATATCATTTAAATTGTTAATTATGACTAAAATCTATCCCATATGCTTTTTAAAACTGAGTTCATCTAAAACTACATGTCTTCTAGTTACCAACTACAGTGAACTCAAAGGAAAATCCAATGTAGCGGCCAAAATCACTCTGTGAAAATGTCATCCGATATACAGCAAATCATGGTTAACATATCTAGTTGCCCCTTAAACTTAACACTTACTGTTAATTCTATTTAAAAGTAAAAGGCATTCACACTTTAGGTCAAACAGAATTGTGTTTGTTAATGTGTTTTTGAGGCTTTGTGCTTACTTTAAAATGTTATGTGCATCAAAAGTTAAAATAAACCAATATTTTGAGAAAACTGACTTAAAATGCTCTGGAATGATGTTATTTCTATTTTAATTATTGTTAATTTGTTTTTAAGACGTAAATATGTCCACTTACTTAAAAGTTAAGGTATTTTCTGATAATAAAGCTTGTTTTGAAGATATCAAAATACATCAAAAATCCAAAATCATATTTTGGCCAAAGCTCCATCTTTTTCGGCCCAAAAAGGCCAAAAAGAAAAATTGTATTTTTGGAACAATTCTTATGAGAAACGTACCATGAGGAGCAGTTGATTGACATGGTTGCCAGCTTGTAACACAAATGCCCCACAACATTGTTTTCTGAACACATTTATGATATCTGGGCTGGCGGACTGTACGGGGTATCCGTAAAAAGATCGATTTGTAAGAGATCGACCCACCCAAAACAATTTTTTTCGCCAGGGAATCAACCGAAAGCAGAATCTTTCTGCAGCTAGCCAGCTAGCTGGTGAAGCTGCATGACGTTAAACCACATGCACCCCGATAGGTATTAGATTTTGGCCATCGTGGTGTGCATGGTAAGTGTTTTATTTTCTATCTGTGGTGTTTTTCGTCATGATGCTGCTGAGCCCGCGTTTTTTTAATTTTGTCCCATTTAAGGACCCCAATGGAATTAAGGCTTTTTAAGGCTTTTTGGGGATTTCCTTGGTATCCTGGTGAATGGTTTATTATGTATATCCCAAGCTGCAATAATTTTCTTGGGTACCGTATACAGTAGGGTTGTTAATTTATATTTTAAATGTAGGCCTATAGCTGCATTCTTTTGATAAAATCATATAGCTGCCTTTTACAACATTTGAAACAGCTAAATCTGAATAAAAAGTAAATGAAATGGATAGCGCTTTCAGATGAATATTTGTAAATAATTTTGATTCTTTTATTAGATTTCAGCGTAAAAAAGCTGTTTTCAAGAAAAAGTCTTTCACTAATTGCCAGTCAGATCTCGAATGCTGTGTTATATACTATTTATTAGATAAGAGAGAATAAGACGAAAAGGAAAAAAGAAATGTTCAACACCACAATGAATACATTTTAAACATGACAACATTGCAAAAACAATGTTCTGGTTACCAACACAGAAATTTTGACCAGCATAAATATGAAAGGTCAAACGTACTTCAAACATATCACAAATTTTGTTTGAAACTGTGTGACATGGCAAGGTTTTAGAAAAGTAGAGGATACATAAAGGTCTGATTTGATTTTGAGGTAGAAAATGTATGTATTTGCAACATGTCATTTCGTGTTTGTTGAGTTATTATATTGTAATATGGTGCCCTTGTTTATTACATGCATTTTATTGACATTATAGAGTGAGGCGTAGACGCATGGCATTAGACGGAACTGGCATTAGTTCAAAAATTGTTTGGTAATTACAATCTGGTATTAGACAAGTTGGTCAGTAGGCGAAAGACATTAGCGCAATTGGTTAGGCCAATCTGGTGATTTAGACCTAAAATGGCAGTAGAGGAAATGGCATTAGACGAATGGTTTTAGACAATTTGGTGATTAGACCAAAGGGCAGTAGACGAAATGGCAATAGACGAATTGTTTTAGCAATCTGATTTGATCAGACCAAATGGGCAGTAGCCGAAATGGCACTAGACGAAAGGTTTTAGACCAATTGGTGATTATCCAATGGAGAGATGACAATGCAGAGACGAAATGGTTGAAGACCACGAACGTAGTGATATACAATGGGGCATTATATCGAAAATGGTATTAAGCCAGATGTGGTGATTAGGCGAAATGGTATTTTAGTGTAAATGGTTACTTAGACAAAGTGAATTAGAGAATGTGGTATTAGACTATGTGATTTGTAGACAAAATGGAATAGACTATCTGGATATTAGACGAAATGAATTAGACGAAGTGGCAATTCCCCAATGAAATAACCACAAAGCACGGACTATTTGCCAGAAATCCCAGCCATTTTTTTCCCAGCAGAAAGATGCTATGGTACTCTATATGTAAAAAACCTGAATAATAGCTATTGATTAAAACAATAGTACACGTTCCTTTAGCAGATACCTACAATACTATCGAGTGAAAATTGCAGCCATCTTGGACAAATCCGAGCTTTTTGAAGGGTTCAAACTTGGGGATGTGGGGCCCACTGTCACTAATTTTACAAGGCGGTTCTCGAACCACAAAGGGTCCCCACCCCGTCGCGAGAGTAAATGGAGGGGAAATATAATTTTTTATCACAGGGAGAATTGTGATCGAAATAAGTGGTTCTCAAAAACCACTGAGGCGGGCTGCCCATAGCAGTTGCACTTTGATGGTATAAAAGTTGACTACATTGATCATACAATATGAGTGATTGAACCTTAGATGACCCTACTTGACCTGGAAATGACTTCACAAATGTTGACCCACATCCAAAAAAAAACAGTTTCAACGGACCTACACAGGTTGAGTTGTGACCTTGGAAGAACCCAACGACCTGAATGGACTTTCAAATTTTCGGCAATGAATGATTACTACACCCATCAGTTTTCAGCCCATAATACCATGTGTATGGATTTGACCTTTGATGAACCCACATGACCTTGAAAGGACCATCAACATTTTTGGCAAGGAATGTTGACCACACCCACCAAGTTTTCATCATCCTACCACATACTAGAATGATTTGTACCTGGATGAACCCGCAGGACCTTGAAATGAACTTCAAATTTTTTTGGCACTGATGCTGACCACACCCACCAAGTTCAATCATCCTACACCTACGTAGTGGTTTGAACTTGAAGATGACCCGAATGACCTTGAAATGGATCCTTCAAATTGTCGGCACATGAATGTTGGACCCTCACCCACCAAGTTTCATTCATCCTAACACAACTGACAAGGCAAAAAGCAATTTAATTCCATGTGACCTTGAATGGCCCCGTGTGACATGAAATTTTTCGCACTGAATGTTGACACAACCACCACGTTTATCAACCTACCACAGTGGACAAGGGTTTATAAGCAATAATCCATTTGACCTTGAATGGACCCAGGACTGACCTTTGAAATGACCTTCAAATTTTTTGGTACTGAATGTGACCACACCCACCAAGTTTCATATCCGCCCACATGTCAACGCTATAGAAATTTAAGACCATTTTTTGACAGCATTTGACCTTGGACCACCAGTGCAACATGCCCACACCTCCGAACTCATGCACTGTCTACTTGGGTGAAATCTATGGTGCGAAGATGGGAACCCATACCTTGCTAGATAAAAGGATATCAGTTTACAAGGGTTAATAACAATATATCCTATTTTGGACAAATTTGGACCTATTTTTGACCATATGTGACCTTTTACCGATGCACCCCTCAGGACCAACTTTACATCCAGTCAACGCCGACTTGAGATACATCTATTTTGCGAAGATGGACACCCACTGCTTAGATCGATCCAGAGATATTGTGTGGGACGAACCACACACACCGGACGCAGGGCAGTTCATAGTCCCCCTTTGCCAACAATGCCTAGCAGTAGGGTTGGGGTTTTAAAATGTGTGAAATCTATAAACCATTACTGTACAAAATATATGGGGGAAAATGCGGTGTATTTTGCAAAAACACCCTGGGGTAGGCCAACCAATTCTGCACCCACCCAGACACTCACTTTCCAGATAAAAAAAAGTTTTGCAGTGAGTTTTAACCTTTTTCATATAACTTCCTACAAAGAATTTTTAAGTCAAAATAGGCCTCGTAGTCATTTAAAACAATTTTCAGGCGGCTGGTATTCCTCCTTGGAATGATACCCTGGGTGGAGAGGAGTATTGACGAGGGGAAGTGCTTACTAAGGGCACAACAGTGTGGGCGAGCACCGGGCGAGAACTTCAATCCACTGGACCATATCATAAAAGAGTGCATGATCGGATACCAGTATAACGAAAAATTCCCGATCCAGAATTCCTAATTAAGGGGGGGAGACCAATCATTCCAGCACCCTCCCTCCTCCTTCCCCTCTTTCTGTCATATATCCACCCTCTGCTACACTCACTTCTCCATCTTCTCCACTTTTCTCTTGTTTCTCCAGGTATACATGGACTTTGATTTGAGCTTATTTCACATGTACATGTATGCAAAAAAACTTATCGACTTGTTTGAAAAAATGCATCTGGTCATTTTCACAATCAGTTTGTTGTCTGTATAATTTGTACCCTGGGGTCAAATTTAAAAGTCTTGTTTATTTGTTATTTTCATTAAAAAAAGTACTCAAAATGATCAAAATTTTGAATTAAATTACTGTTTTGGAGCTAATCTATTTGCCAAAATATTGTAATGTGGAAATATTGTGGCATATTGGGTAAATTGAGTAAAAATCTATTTTTTGTGAAAAGCATTTTTCCAAAATTGTAAACATTTAATTTCAGCAAAAGAGATTACTATTTAATTTCAAAAGTATATGTAGTTCAAAATTTACACTGCTCTTTGACTAGTCCTTGGTGAATTAAAAATATTGGGAAGGGAAGAGCAAATTTTGACAGGAAAAATCTCCATATCAACTCATAATTTTTAATTTTTAAGATGTTTTCATGAGCCAATACCCATCATGCTCCCTGTACTAAAATCTCTTCAATGATGGTACTTCCGGACACAAAATTCAGAAAAATCTGTATAATTCTTACAAAGTTGAATTTTACACTTGGGATCGTTTCGGAATTGACAGTTAACATTGTTTTAACATGTTTCGGAAGTGTCAAATGTGTTCCATGGCCTTTTTGTGATAATACTTGGTACACTGACTCGAATTTTGCATTGCAACACATATTCATTCATTCCATTAATAAGGAGATACAAATAGACTCGCAAGGTGTCACAACAAACAAAATTCTAAGGTGAAATATACTGTCTATTACGTATTATCATGTTGCAAGAACTAACAGTTTGTTTTAAAAATTACAACCCATGTGAGACTCCGTGGTGCAAGTTCTTCAAATGGTACTTCCGAACAATTTTACACTTTTTAAGAAAGATTTCATGTATAAATTCTTAGAACTGTGCCATACACATCCGTTTGGAGGTGACAAGATGTTAACAAATTGTTTTCATGGACCTGTGTTGATTAATAACGCAGAAGCTGGTTAATAATTTTTGCATTTTAAACAGCAAATTCATTCTAGTTTTTACAAGAGAAAATTCCTTAGGTTGACCTTTGAGAAAAACACGCAGGACACGTGTATTACCAGAGTTGCCGGCCAACATTGTAACTTGAAGCAGCTGTATATAAAAATAAACATCACTTGGTGTGCTCACGTCTCGAGCATGTTTAACTAAAACATAACATTGGCAAAAAACCCCCCTCAACTTTGTTGTGGATGCTATTTACAGCCATGATTTGTGAAAAAATATCATTTTGGAGGCAACATAATTGTGTTAAACAATGAGAAAGGTTTATTATTCTCATCCGCAAGAACCATTAAACTTAGAATTTGTCATATTTACAGTTCTTTTTTCCATTTCAAGCTCATTTTCCATTATTTTTTTCAATTCTGATTTCCAGTTTTGTTGTGTCTTTATTTAAATCATAGCCATGATTACCATTTCATAGCAATTTTTGTTTTCTTAAAAGAGGTGATGTGTTGCTACATGTTAACAAAATAAAATAAAAAAAAGATGCTGGCAGGGTCATTCCATACCGGGAGTTTCCATCTTGAATGTGCCTTTTATTTTGCCCCATGCTCCTAGTTTCTGATTTCCAAGTTCACAAAGATCACCAAAAAAATCAGTTCTATTCTTATAGCAGCCTGTCAAAGTTTATGACTGAGCAAATTCAGTCATTCGGGTTGACATCAAACAATTAATGTCATTTCTAAGAGACATCTGCTGAAATTCTAACATGCCAGCGCATTACCTGCTTCCTTTGTTGATATGTGGCCATTCCCATTGATCAAGTGCTTATGTTACCTTAACTAACGCTTTCATGTTGACCCTTTTATTTCTCTAGGGATCACATAAGTCTTAATATATTTCTGCTGAAGATTTTTTAAATGTTCTAAGTTTTAGACCGGAGAAAAAAATGATGCCCTCTCAAAGGTTGGGAATGAACCCTTAAAGTTTAGTATAAAGTACCCCTCCTCACTTTCTTTTTTATGTTTTGTGTTGGATTGTACTTTGAGTAGATATCTATAGTAGATAATTCCAGTTGATGGTAGATTATGGGGCAGAGTTGGATTTCGTCCATACTCAAAATAGGGGACAGAATATCCATAAAATCTTTGATTCCTTCCTCTCAATACAAAAGAGATTGGTTTTGAAAGAAACTGCCACTACAAATAAAGTTTACGTTGTTCTCCAGTCAATACTGATTGGCAGTGCTTAAACATGTGTTTAATTACCAAGGCCTATAAAATAGTAGATTCTTCGCTTTGATACAGTGCACTAATATTAACAAACACTAACGGATGATTGCTTTGTAATTGATATTATTGAGGTAATTACAATACAAATTGTGGTTTGACCCAATGCTTTTGTATTTTAATACTATGTGACCGCATAGTGTGTCTACCCCAAAGTGGTTTTAAAAATTGCCTACACAACATATCATAAATTTTAGAAGCCTTCAGTCCCTTGTGTGTTACAATGCAGAACTTTTATCATCACTACAAAAATCACTTCACTGAAATATTCCTGGATTTAGTTTGCACTTTCTTGACATGCAGGATTTTTGAAGATGCTTTGACTATGATGGACGGTGATGGCCCAACTGCTCAAAGTTGGCTCTCATGGCTATCGCGCACATCATACCACAAATACACAGACTAAAGTTTTTTAGATACGAATCCCCTCAATTTATACCTACACCTACAGAAAACGAGAGGCTAATCCACTACAACTGGAATCCTGGTATATTCTTTTTCATCTGATAAAGGCATTTTCTACAAA
>JAMKCH010030555.1:0-35574 GCA_023653785.1 Ophioderma brevispina | reverse complement strand
TATATTATATGGACGTGAACACAATTATCAATGGTGCTTACCATCGCAGTTCTGGTGGACTTATGTTGACAAACTCTGTGCTGCTAAAAAGCTTCTCAAGGTGAGGCCAGCTGATTTGGTCAATTAAATCTCAAAGATAGCACAATGTTAATAGGTAATATTGACAACAATTCTGATGACTACGCAAGCCTCTTATCAAACAATGCATTCTACCGCCAAACATAAGTGTTATCCCCACCTTAAAAAAAATACAATATAATATATGGCATCTGCATAGGCAATGAATGGTTTGGAGGTGGGCATTAACAATGCTCTTGCATTCTTTGGTGAAGTTTTCTTTTTTAGTCAACTAAGTGAATCGTCTGAACGCAAACGACATATGATAAGCCAATGGAAGAAATTACAATACGAACGGGATATTTGGAATGAAAGCGCCGTAACGCATTGATTTTCTTAATCAAAAATTAAAGGAACAAAGGATTCAGAACGACCTTTAAAATGTTAATGAGGCTATGCAAAACTATTATTCATTAAACTGGTGATAAACTTGAAATGTCTCCCGAGCCGCAATTATCACAGATTTTCTACATGAAGATGACATGGTTAAAATACAAAACACTGATCTGGCCGAAGTTTAGGTGTTGGATTATTAATTCTGGATATTTAACTTACAGATTTATTTAGTTTCACTTCATCCAATATTCCATCTTCATCTCTTTTTTTAAGCGTCATAGCTTCACCGGGCAAATTGATAAAGTGCAAGATACGCCCTGTTTTCCATATCATCCGGTGAAAATAACATTCAAATATTTTTGTGATAAGATAATGATTATGGATTATTTGGACCCCAAGATGGATGCTCTTCCCGTATTCTTCACGTTTTTTAATTTATCTGAAACGTGAACTTAGCTTTGTATACGAACTCCCAGGTTTATTTGAGGTTTAGCGATCACCAGTAAGCGCTATACAGAGTGAGATGTGGATTTTATAGTAATTGGACAACTTTAAGTCTTTAGTATTTTTCTTAAAGACTTGGGCGAGATTTTATGAATGTTTGTTTATCAATGTACATACGTATCTGCTTAAAAACATTGCTATCTTTTAGTTAGTATTTTATAATAACCCTAGAATTTTCGCTGAGGCTTCCATAAAATGTGTTTTCAGGATTAATTCAACTTTGATGGTTTAAATATGCAACCAATTTGGCATGGTATATAATTCTCATTCCTATTAACAAGACGCCCACATTCAGGACAGATGAAAATAAGTTTCATTAAGATTTCCATTTCAATTTTATGTGAGGACAAATATCGTCTTTGCATTCCCAGCAATTTCTTTTTTATATTTTCCTTTTTCTTATACGAGATGGCATCGCTAATTTTTACCCGCTTTTTGTATAACTCAATAACATGTTCTTTTTTTTTTTTTCATGTGATAATAATCCATATCATAACATGTACTCCATTATATATAACAAAACAAGTCTTCAAATGAACTACACCTGTCCAAAATTTCAACGTCCCAAGGGTTACTGGCGTTGCAGCTGCTATAAAAAAAAAATAGCATCACTGCGGGTGTTTCTGAACAGGAGGGGCAAAAGATTGGTTAAAAAACAAGCATGTTGCAAATATTATTGCCGCTCCGAGAAATGTACCAAGACCTAAATTCGACAGTAACCATTCCCAATCAAACGCATCAGCGGATTTACTGTTTCTTCCTTCTTTTTCTTCCTCATGACAGTGTACCATTGGTAGTCAAAAAGACGCAAACATAGGCTTTGTCCATGCGTTGAGGACCGTAGTAATATATCGCATCTCGTTTTATCAGGGAGCGGAACCATTATCTTCGAAGGAATCTAAAGATGTTGCAGATGCATTTTTCTAAAATTTACAAGCGTGGACCACTGAAATGAAAAAGTTATTACAAGTTGCCCCTGGTCGCGAATTCATGGGAACGGTAAACAAATTAATAGAAACTCGCCATAATGTTTTGAAATAAGAAGAGGTGAAAGTGGCCTACACAGAGCTCAAGGATTGTTGAAAAAGATTTAATCGAACATTAGCCGAACGGTTGTTTGGTCATCAGTATGCTCAAAATATGTTGAGGGCAAGAGGAAAGGAAAAATGTTAGATCTTCAGAATTGCCTGTCCGTTACCAGATGTTGTCAAAAAGCGTTGAATGAGGAACCCACTCGGCTAATAGGAATGAAGCCTTCGGAAAGGCCATAAAAAATAAACTGTAAGGTGCAATCATCGGCACCGACCAAGACAATGAATGAAAATCGATTACCACCCAATGTCGGGGTGAGTTATTTGTATCACCAGTGAATTAGAAGTGGAGACGAAGGAAGAGCAACTGATCCAATCTGGTCTTTGGATATCTCTAATAGAATAGAGGCTGCTGTTAGTGAAGCAAGGTGAACCTCATTTTGTATTATCTTGAATAGCATAAAAATAAGGGTTTGTACGTGAAGAATGACTCATTGTACCAACCACCGAACACAGAATTACTTAAACCTCCTAATGTGTCTTGGCCGCCGGTTTGCAAAATGCCCAAACGCCTAGTGTGTGATCCACCGCGTCGTGATCCACCAACGTTTGGAGTCCAAAGGGCGGACAGGGAAATTTTGTTTACAAACATAAGATCCGTATAGCTTATGTTCATACTTCTTTAACACCTTCATACCATGAATGAAAGAACCTCCGTTTGATCAAACAAAGTTTCTTTGTAATTTTCTAAATTGTTGTTTTTAAACGATGTATTTTTTACAACCTTTGGCCTTTCGTAATCACTAATCAATCAACCGTTACAATATAATACATCTTTGGTCTTAATCCTACATATCAATGATTGGCGTACCTGCGCATTCACTCTTTCATTTTAACCCATACAAACTTTTGTTATAGGTGCTATGTAAGTAGTGATTTTGAGGGTAATCGCTTGTCTCATATAACTAAGCATGTTGAGCTATATCTCTGTACACGTCATTAGTTTTGTATTTGCATAAGAAATGCATCAGTATCTGTGTAAAGCAGTTTACATTTTTCACCATATTTCCCTTTTACAGTTGATTAGCTAAGAAGTCATGCACATCATAGCCTTGCTCAAATCAAGATGGCTCATCCCACATAAACAGTCGTTTAGAACTAATCTGTCTTTGTACATGTGTATTCCTGCAGATCGGCAAACGGTTTGTCAAAGATTTTTTGTCGGTCAAATGATGGCTTTGCATTATAGCTTCTAAGTCTTATCATATTCGTATGAACGTACTAGTTTGATAATCTAATCTACCCTGCTTTCGGAGATCTCCATAGTTTAATTACAAACACAGAATTATTCATGAGTTTGTACATGTCGCAGGTCTTTTTTCTCAAATTGACTGGTGTTCTGCTTTCTTCTTAGCTCGGTGTTCCATCCTAATATATATGGTTTCCATTCCAGCCATAGGACTTTTTTGTCGAATGCCAGGATACGAACGGTGAATTTGTTTCATGTTTCAATCCGTTTCAAAGCGAAGATTTTCATCATCAATCATCAAACCAAATCATAAAAAGTCAGTCAGTTTCATTCAACAATTCCGGTTTCAAACTCAATCAAAACAACATCAACACATTCAAGCGAATCTAAGAAAGTTACAGCATGAACTGTACATTTCTGTGAGTGGTAACACGGTATTTTGGTTTTGTTTGTTCCTCTTAAATTAGTAATGTACATAGTTTCTTCTTGATCTCTTTGTTAATTTGTTTCCAACCCACAACTCTGAGAGCTGGCTCTGTCCTTTGATAAGTGAGCTCGAACGTCCCCTCCAATCTGACCATAGCTTTACTTGCTACTGACTCCTTCCTCCTATCACTGCCTTCCTTTCAGGATACTTCACGGTGCCAATGATGCTAATCATTATGGCATGTTGTGTGGTAAAGTTCTTATATGGTATTTATCCAAATGCAACTTCTTCCACATATGCACTACCCTTTTTTTGACGTCTGTCGTCCTACCTTTCATCCTCCTCGATGGGTTTCTTCTCCTAGGCGTTCATCCCCGGGCTCTTCCCTTCTTAGCACTCTGTTTCAAACTCTCTTCCCAGTCCACCCCCGACGCGGACCACCACCCGAAAATTAACCTGTTGGTAAAGACTGAGACATTGCCCCGCCATTAAGGTTGTTTGCATCTAAATACATTATTATTTTTTGCTCTTGAGGGTTAAAATTTGGAGTAAGTGGTTGTTAGATTTTGCCTAGCGTTTGGATACCTGACTAATTCCAACACGGAGGCCTTTTTCAAAAAAGAGAAACATGGTCGTAATCTTTAGTAATTTCCACTGAATGCCTGTCTTTTTTCAAAAGCGCATCCCAACTTAGTCCTGGGATGTGTAATAATGTGCAGGGGGGGTTCTCATTCATAATTGTCTAAGCAAGTTTGTTCCTGAAATTTTCGAAGACATCTGCTAAGAGACAACGTCCGTTTTAAGATACAATCATGGTAATCTCCTTATGTTTTACAGCCGATGTATGCCATACATTTTTTGTGCATTTTGATAGTCTTCTTCGGAAATACCCTCGTCTGTAAGTCCACTGTAAAACGTATCCATAGGGGGCAGTTGCATCTCTAAAAAACGCTGCAACTATCCATTTACTTTACTCATATGTGTAACTTCTTTCCTAAGGAGTGTTCTCGTCTTGTTTGATCAGGTTAAACGCTGTATGAAGCTAAAGTCTCTGGTTTATTTGTATCGCATTTATTTAATTTTTCAAGAGAAGTCAACAAGAATTGTGCACTATCGATAAACCTTAAGTACGCAGAGAGAATGAGGATGTACTTTTTCCATGTTATTTGGGAATGCATTTTACTAATTCCGTCTGTTGGCTAATAGATTGCATTATTACATGGTGCATTGTAAATCCCTCTGAGATTGTGAAAAACACAGGAATAAATTATTGTTTTCCCTGATTCAGTCTGAGTTTTAAATTGGCATGAGTACTGTGCGGGCCTCCACGAAACTTTCCCGTAAGATGACAATGGTCCGTACTTTGTCCAAATATTCTCTCTTGGTTTCCTTGGACACCTTTTTTCCATGAGTTGATGGCATAATTTATCATTGTGAGGTATTATTGTAAAGTTGCCAGTCTTCAAGGATCATCTGTATTGGCTTGGGGGGGTTCTTACAAAACTCTTTTATTTGTTTTCACTCTAGTTTGCCCAGACTTTGCATAAACATTCTGTTTGTAATAGACCTCTTTAACAACCTGGTTGTCCTACTTCTTTACTGCTGCTTCCGGCCAGATCTCACAAGAATATAAGAAAACCCACATGCTTCATGTACTTGTGTTCTTTGGGTATTGCTCTGATTGGGATCTCAAGGAGGTCCCTCAATCTTCTTATATCGACTGATTCAAAGTCTGCGTAGATTATGAAGGGGGCTTTAATTTGTCGGTGCCAGTTTTCAAAGGAACAAATCGGCCGGATAAGGATGAAGGGACGCCCTCTATAGTTTTAAAGAGAACGGATGAACTTGAAATGTTTCGCATTATAAAGCGACAATAATGCGACATGCTCAAAGTTTACATTTGCTTGCCGTTTTTTAATTCAAAAAATCCCCTTTACATAATTCCCCCCCAAAAGTCGGTTTATGTACAGTTATAATACAGGCTTAAATGGGTATTAAAATTTCCATTTTGAAGCCTTTCCACCCCAGAAACCCCAATGCCGCGTTGCAAGATGTGCGCTATATTTTTAGCAACATATATGTGATTGGCGTTCTGGTTCTTGGTGTGAAAGACTCATTTTGCATTTTTTGTTTTTCTGGGGGGCTGAAACAAACTAAATTGGAATTGCAAAAACAACAACGAACTTTTAACATACAAATACAATACCATACACTATATGGTAAGCTATGCTAATCTACCAAGGTTCTGTTCAGTAGCCTTGATGAGCACATGTTAAACAACAGCTGACCATGCACGTCCTGGGTATCATCAATCAAATCCTACTAAAATACAGGGATGTATTTGCTCACTACATGGTGAATGAAAGCTATTGAACTGCGCCAATGGGAATATACTCATAGTGTAGTTAACTTGCTCATGAATAAATAGCGCGGTCATGAGCCATTGTTTAGTCCAGATTCGGTTTGGTGTTAAGACGGTTATATACTCCAAATCTTAGCAGCATAAGCTAATAAGGTATTTGTGTATTGTTACAAGGGGCTGCCTCATGTAGCCTCTCTGGTAGCTTATGAAGGACAAAAGGTCTATCTATAGGCTTTACTTTACAAGCTCCATACAAAGGGCAGAGCTATTCACTCTTCCGGTTCCTTCAATAAGTAATCAATGGTCATTGAAATGAGGCATGCTCTAACTTCTTTTTCCAGAGAGCATACCCTGAAGTTTCTCTCAGACTTTTCTCTCATTTTTGGTTTTCTTAAATACAAGGTATGAGGGGATAAAAAACACCTTGCGTACATAATAAAGTAGTTGTCAAACACAACTCAAAATTGATGTGAAATATAACTATATGATTATAGAGGGCCTCCTCCTCTCCTTATCCGGCATGTCCTTTTAGTTGGATTTCCGGTTGAGGCATTTCTATTCTAATGGCTCATTCACCGTTAGCCTCGACTGCTTGGTTTGTGTTGTTCTAGCAAGTCTTCCCTTGTATACCATGCCTGCAACAGCGTTCACATAGTACTTCGTTTCTTTGTGTTTTGTTGATCGTAGAGTAAGCGGTTTAAGTCTTTACTCCAAGTGTAAATGTAATTCTCCATCTTTCTTGATTCTTCAATGAGCATCAAATTATTCTAAGTAATTTCAGAGGTTTGCTTGCTTACTGATGCACATAACTGGCTTTTTTTTTTTCCATCCTAAGACATATTGCAAGATTATTGTTTTTCTCTACTTTCTCTCTACTTTTTTCTTCTCGCTGATGGGAGTGGGGTGTCAATGTCGGAGAAATCGGGTCCATCATTCGTTGGAATATTTTGATGGTCTTTTCAAGCAGGTATTTTAACAAGAAATAAGGCAGACCTAATGGCCCATCTCAAGCAAGTTTATTATCATGGTTTTGTACATTGATACTAGCATGTTTATTCTTTTAAACTTTTGGTAAGTCAATATAAGACCCAACACGCAGTGGTTGTACTTTGCTATGTTTAACATAGGGTTTCAATACGTTCTATAACCCGGTTAGAACCATTCGTTTTGGGCCATTTATCTATTTTACTTTTTATGGGGGGGGGGTCATCAAATGGGGCAATCAGTGTAATCTCACTTGTGATTTGTAATAGGAAATTTGATTATGGTAAAATGTTGGAGTATCGCGTATCATTCTGGCCTTATGCATAAGTCTTTAAGAACCTAATTGATAATTTCAAACCTCCCCAATTTCAAGCTCATTGGTGAGATAATGTATAATTTTGGTTTTGATTTCTTTCCAAAAGATAGAGACATCCTTCTCTATTTTTTAACTAACCTATGGAACATGAAGTTCATAACCTTTTAGAAATTTTCCAATTGTATGCGGTGGTTTGTCCTCAATTCTAGAAAAGGAATTTGTGTATCCTTGTGCCATTTCCCCTTTCTACCTTATCCTTGAGGGTGTTTGATAATTGGTGTTTTGTGGGCGCAGTACTTTGTGCTTTCAGGCATAAGGCCTACAGAACGCAACAAATCAACACCGTATTTTTTTTAAAAGTACTTATTTGGAAAAAAAGCTTGATTTTGTTTTGGGTAGGAAATCCATTGATTGTTGTACACACAGAAACAAACCATTGTCCATTTAAACTGTTTTGATAACCCCCGTCTTCCGGAGCCATTTTTTGTAACAAACTCCCGAAGGGGGGGGGGGTGGTTCACACCCCCACTGTGATTTTCGTTACTGAACACCCGATTCCTGTAACTTTTGGTACCGAAATGTATATCTTAAGTTTCTTCTTCTTTCCTTTGTAACCAAAATAAGTACTAACATCCCCGTTATGACGTCCCCCAAGGGATGACGTCATATTTTGAGGAAGTACGAAAATTACTGAATTAGGTGGAAAATTGATATTTTTCTCATTTAGCGACTCAAACACCCTTTTATAGCTCTAAAATGATTCATTATTTAAAACTAGTCATTTCCCATCAAGTAGAGTCAAAAAACCGGCATTAAAATCATCTGATTTTCATACCTTTTTGCGAAAAAATTGAATTTTTCATCACTGTGTTGTGTCTATGGAAATGGCAGTTTTGTTGCTGACATGCGAACTTTATGACGTCACTGTGACGTAATTCTAGGCCAGTTTGGTACTCAATTTTGGTATCAATGGAAAGAGGAGGACCATAGCTATCTATTTGTACCAAAATCAAGTGTCTGTGATGTTCCTGTTTTGTGTTCGGCAATGTTTGGTACTTCTCTTCCCCCCCCCCCCATCGATCATCACTTTGGGGATCACCCTGTACATTACCTAATACCTGTTGGATGTTTGTTTTTTGGATTAAAATGAGCGGAACCTGTCAATTGACAATTCCGTTAAATAATTTGGCACCACAAAGGGGTTTTCGCAAGCCGGGAAAAAAAACCGAAGGGGGGGGGGTGGTACAACCACCCCCCCCCCTTCGGAGACGAGGGTTAAAATTCTCCTGTCAATTTCATGAAATTTGTTAAATTCATAAATACGTGTTTGCATATTGTATGCCATATCTATATGGATAATTTTATCAAAAATGCTTTTAAATTTGTCTGGTGGCAAAAAATTTCCTTTTCTTTCCATACATCATATATTTCCACTAAGGTAACCTGCATGGTAACCCCATTCACAGCAGTTCCAGGCATGCCAAAATATATACAGGTCATTTCCTTTACCTAATATTATGCCCCTACAAAAGAAAGCAGATCATGCCCAAAATCTGCGTTTCCCCACCTATCAGGTCATTTCATTTATTTGGCATTATATAGCTTGACTCAAAAAACTTATTACTTAGGAAAATAAATTGTTTTTTATTAACAATATTTTTCATATATCTATACATGGCAAGCAATATCAAAAGGGCATGTGAAAAATCAGTTACAGGACCGAAGGACGCACTTAATTGCATCAATGGCGCGAACTAAAACAGAAGGCCACATTTTATTATAATTACGAGTGAGATTATTTGAACATACGCAGTTTGGTGAACCGTGTATTTTAAATTTTATGCGACGGTAAAAGTTTTACACTCTCACCTCAAGTTTTTAACAAAAATATTATTAAACAAGCCCCCCGATTTCTTTCCCTCGTATATCGAGGGTACCGAGTGGATTTGTACATCTAAGAATAAATCCTGCATAGAAGTATTATGCTTTTGATTTGGTTTAACTTCTTTCTTATTTTCATATACTCTGCGATATCAGATTCCAACATTCGGAATAAGTTTTACAACTAATTTAAGCACTCCCTAATTGTTAAACTGCACCGACCTTACCTGTCAATTTGAACAATTCATTAAAGCATTGACTAATTCTATATAACTCTACAATCAAACCAATTTCCTTAGGGAACCTAAATTAAATCTTTTGTGTTGACTCACAGCCATAACAGCTTTCATATTTGCTCTATTTTTCTTGTCTGACACGGCACCATGACAACGTATTTAGGATAATGACTAATACTGGTAGTTTGTTTTGCCATTAGCCCTGAATCTGGTTGAATTTCATAGGTTATACCAGCAATTGCGATGCCTGTACCACCATATCTTCTTTCCTATTGAATTTCGCTGTGGACATACTACATGTAATACTTCAGAGACATATTATAGAACACAAACTGGGCTTCTGGTGGTTGGTTAGGTTAAAATGTAAAATTGCCCTACATTGAAAATTTGAGTTCAAAACTTGAGTCGCTAGTTGCAATATGTATTCCTCATTTGTTTTGATGAGGTCAAAGGGGGGGGGGGGGGTCAACAGTGCCAAGGTCAAGGCAGGGGAGGTCAAATCACTATATCATGTAGTAATGAGGATGAAACATGGTGGTGTTGTCAACATCAGTACCAACAATTTTTTAAGGTCATTTCAAGTCTGCGGGGTCATTCAAGGTCAAATATCCTTGCCATGGTTGTATGGTCATCAACCCTAGTGAATGTGGTCAATATTCAATTCCAAAATTTTAAAAGGTCATTTGAGGGTCAGCGGTGGTCATTTAAGGTCAATCCTTGCACATGTTGTGTGGTATGGGTTGTTGTTAATTTAATTTGTTTGTTATTATAACCCACATTGAAAATTTTTTTTTTCATAGCTCCCACATTATTTTTTTTTTCTCCCCATTCATGCACTTTTTAAGCTGGTGGATTCAGTGTTATTTACATACCACTAGGTAGTCTGTAATTTGGCTAAAATGTCAGATTTTTCAGCTGTTGCGAAATTTAGCTTGGAGGATTGGGGGTCCTAGGGTGTTTTTTTTGGGTAAGAAATTGGTTAAATTCGGCTCAAATAGGGGTTTCGCAAGGTTGGTCTGCGTACCACTCACTTACTATCTACTGTGTTGTGTTGTGTGTGTGTTGTGTGTGGGTGTGGTGTGTGTCAATTACACTTGCTAAAAATATTGCGTTTTCTTGAAAATCCACATGGTATATTGCAGTGTCTAAACATTGTATAGGTAACATTGTAATATTGGATATTGAAACTTCTGTATCGAATATGTATTACCTAGACTATAAAAAATCCATGTATCAAATGATATTTGCCATGTCATTGTCTAGGTTCTATATTTGGCCATTGTGAATCCATGCAATAGCTTTATAACTCCCATGTACTGACATTATTGTAACTGTAATGTAATAGTGTGGTATGGTATGTTATTGAAACAGTCCCGTAGGATATTTGTGGCTAAAATGAATTTTGCCTGTTGTTTTGGGATTCAATAGGGACCAAACGTAACACTAAAGTGGGCGTTTCCGTTATATAAGTTATATATTTGCCTTGGTCCCACCTTGGTCCCAACCTTTAGTTGAAGCGGTATAGCCCTCTAATTGGTTCACCGTGTTTACAAAAAAATAGCTTGTAGACGAGGTTTAAATTGATCACAAATTATATTAGCAACCTGCCAATGCACATGTGACATAGAGATGCAACGTCCTTGTAGCAAATGATGCTCCAATGAAAGAGAAACTCGTCAGTATGGTACTTGCCATTACAATCTGCCTGGATGCAAATGTCTTACCCAGGCACTCCCATAGGAGCTGTAAAAGCTAATGTATTACATACAGTTTTTATTATTTTTAGTAAATATTTTTAAGGGCATTTTTGTCGCCTTTTTTAAATAGACACTGACACATTGAAAAATGGTGCGCCCTCTAGATTTTTCAAAATGTAATATTTGCATGGTTGTAAAGCTTTTATATACATTAGCCCTCCCCTACAATTAAATAGCCAAATCGCGCGCTTATGAGTAAACTATACTGCGTTTATAATTAATTTCGCCGGCGACATTAAAGGATGTCAGCGATAATGTTGAGAGAATGGAAAAAATGTGGAAATCGTTTTTTAATTTATAAATCAGGGATAAGTTGGTACAATTCCATATAGCTGCTTTAATGATAAAAAAAACCACCATTTAATGAAAACTGAATATTTGAGAATTTTTCATGCCGTCTCCCGCAAAAAGGACATACGGCGACGGCGTCTCAAATCTGCACATAAACAGTTGTGGTGGGTTACACCAGTACGATAAACAAAGATCAAAAATGTTTGTGTTTGAGGTCAAACTGTATTGGTTCTGGTGGCACAATATCACACTGAACATCTGATAAATTCACCGGAAAGGCTTTTTTTGATCTCCAGTCGGAATTTTGACACGCACGTATAGAATTACAAATCAGATAATAGCACTGTGCTTGTCTAGAATCCACGGATTTCAATTCAACCACTTGCAGTTATGCTGCCAGTAACAAAAATATACAAATATGAAATTTTGATGATTTGTTCGATGTTTCGGATTAGCAAATCGCTGCTAATCCCTTTTATATATTTAATTAATTCAGCAGACGACGCAGGAGTGTGGCGTTTACACAGGAAAACATACGGCGGAGGTGATTCCCACGGCATACACATTGTTTGACCGATCCGTGACCTTTGTGGTTTAATATCAATGATACGAGTCTATGAATATTTATGTGATAGCACATTTTGTTGATAATAGTTATGCAACTTAAAAGTAGCCTACGAATTAACCTGGGTTTCTTCGCCTCTAATTAATAATCTGTTTGAGGTATGTTATTTTATTATGTGTAAACATCTCTCTATTCTTTTCTCTATTCTTCCAAGGGCCCACCCCCCCTACAGGCTACTTTGACGTCACATATTAGGTGTCCCTAAACAATCTAGTAACTGATTTACCTTGTTCCTGATTTACAGCTTTCCATCAAATATCCCTATCTGAAAGGATTAAAGGTGCATTTCGTGATTCCAGCACCTTCTTTTATTATTTTTTTTCTTTTCCAGAGGAAAAAACATTTATTTTATTACATTAACATCATAAGATACCAATTAAGATACAAAGAAACTACTAAATTCAGTGCTGCAAAGGGCTAACATTTACACTACTGATTAAAAAACAAAGCATCAAGGATCCACAATTGCTAGCACCTAAAGGCCACCTTAAGAGTACTACCAAAAGTACAACCACACCCCGCCCCAATTCTGATTTATTAATTGATCACTAGATATCCTTGAGAAAAGCTTATTCACTCAAAAATGATCTTATCCCGATCTTGCGGTTTTGTGTTATGGCAATTGCTCGTTTCCCACGGTCCCATAGGCTTATGTACTGTAATTTCTGTCCGTTTACGGACAGAAATACAAGGGACAGAAACTACAAAATGCTAATTTCTTACACATGCGACCGAATTGGCACGAACGCGAAAGATTGGGCACACGTAGATTACTAAAGGCTTAACGGTTCATATGAATAAAAAAAAATCAACATTTTTTGACGAGGCTGTGGATCACGAAATGCCTAACGAGAGATTTCACATAATCAAAAAATATAAAATTGTGAAATGTCTAATTTCGTATAGGGGGCAATACGAAATTTCAGCCTAGTTTTAATTGAAATTAAACAAATCAAATCACCTTTTTTCTCTTTTTTTAGACATTTCTGTAGCCTAATACAATGTAAGACATCGTTTTTGAATGGCTAATCTAAACGAAATATATTAGGACACAATATTTGGTTGCCTCAAAATCTCTACGTTGCACATTTAAGAACATTGGGACGTTTCCGTGACCGCCCTGGAGAGAGAGCGCAGGTATCAGTGGATTGTCTTCTATGAGGTTAATGAAGAATTAGGGGGTGCCCCTCGAGAAAACGTGGGCGGAATCCAGGAGGGGGGAAAATTCGTTAATACAGGGGTCAAAAATGAAAAATGCTTGGATGCTGTAAAAAGGTAACCAAAGTGTTTCCTTGTTACAAGATAAAAAAGGGTATATATTAATTTGTACTACCTACAAGTTATGGTTACCGAGGATATAAGACAAAAAATTCGTCAAATGTCAAGTCATCCATAGCTTAAATCCTTTAATATTTGCCCCACCGATTTCTTTAAATGGTCTTAATTGTTAAACGTTCCACAGGGATTGCAACAAAGGTAGTTGGCACTCTCACTTGTATTTGTTTATCGAGATAAATGACAAAAACAAGGTCAACCCCATTGACCTCTTTGATCTCCCAAATTTTAAAAATATGTTACCGGGCAAAAGGTTTTTGAGGTTTTGAGATAAAGATGAACAATTTGAGCCCCATTATTGAAGAAATGTGAGCAATATTTAAGATTTTACCTTTTCGTGAGACTTTGACATTTGACGAATTTGGTCTTATACATCGGTAACCATAACTTGTAGCTAGTACAAACTATATACAAGTAAGTATGTGAGGTTCTTTGAGTTGCATTCCCTCAAAACAGGATTTTATGTTGCGATTATAAAGGCCACCGGCCCCCACCCCCTCACCCGGCCCTATAATACATAACAATATAAATTTAAATATATAGGTCACTGGAACTAAACCAAAAATCATATCCATTTTTTGCAAGGCATTATAGATATATTTGCACAAATTAATTAAATAAAAACTATTATTAGAACTAACCAAATTAAGTACCTTAAAAAATACTTGGATTACATTGAGAAATTTAATGTGGAAATTATAGCGGTTTTGCGCTCATTTCGAAATATCACATACGGGAACAAAATGAAAGTCATCCCCAATTGAGCCAGAGCTGCAAAGCTTACAGAGCCTTTCTTCACGTGGTATACCCTCATTATACCAATAACCAATTTCAAATTTAATAATCCAAGCCTTGCTTTGTAAATGCAGCAGCACTTAAAAATAAAGCTTTCGATTTTAAATAAATAGCCTCACAGATAATATCAGTTTAATAAAGAATACAGGCCTTATTTGGAATTGACTCTATTAGATTCAAAAATCGTTGCAAATCATGAAATGCATCGTTGTTTGACAAAACAGGATAAAAATATAAAGTTTTATTACAAAACCTTGCAAACCCAACCACTTCCCCAAACCCAAGGATCAAAGGATATGTTTAACTCAAGAGCCCCGCAGGCTTGGACCACTTATTTTATACTGATATAAATAAGAAGATACAGGAGCGTCTTTACAGATCCAGTATATGAAACCAATACTTAATGACTCTGGATAATTGAGTGAACAATTAAAGGATGTCTACCGAGTTCCCCCCGAATAGCATCGCTGGACGCAGTCTTAATGCCCAAAACATATCTACAAGACTTGCAAATGGACTCTCACAATTTCATCGAATCACTAGTCCCCAGAATGCACTCCCAAAAAGTAAAATAGGAGCAATTTTAGTGTCAAAAATTTTAACATAATATCAGCAGGAAGGCGCCAAATTTATTTAGGATATTTCTTAAAAAAAAGAGCTTTCTGAGCTTGAGTACTGAGGTACTCTTGTGCTTTCAACCAAGAGCCGCCGGCGAGAAACTAAAGATAACCACGATATTTAAAGGAGTTCACAACTTCTATGGTTCGTTTTCAGAATGCCATTTCTCTATTTTCTTTAAATCCCGCCACGCTTTAAAAACATATTTTTGTTTTTTTTCGGGTAGGACAGAGAGGCCCCATGTTTTACAGTAAGCAGCAAGGTATTCAAATGCTTTTGTAAGCCAAACGCATCAAAGAAGGTGACTAATATTAATCTCCGAGCCAATTTGAATTTTCTGAGCTCGCGGTGAATTGAGGCATAAACTAAGATTGTTCAGGAAAAGATTGAAAAGAAACGTCTAGACCAAGGAAGCCTTGCTGGACCGGCATCACAGGAAAACGAACTTGTAACTCCAAAAGGTGTTCTCACATGAGCTGTCAATTGCATATACATCGAACGGAAAAACATCACGAATTTTGCCGTTATCCGGCACTTTGATAGTTGTATAAAAGAAATTGTGATTTATGGATCAAACGCTTGCGGAATCAACAAAAGCAATATAGACTCGCCTTTCTTGCGAGAAAAGATATTATTGATGATTGTATTCAAAATAAAAACATTGTCAGTTGTACTGAAACAAGCCTGCTCTTGAAAAGAAATTGTTGAGTCAGCCCATATGTTCAGTCTATTAAGCAATACACTTGAAAAGGGGATTTACCATAACAGGAATAAGAGAGATGCCACGGTAGTTTCCAGGATCATCACGGTACTTTCTTAAATTATAGGACAATTAAACCAAGCTAGTCTGTTTTGGAAAGGATCCAGAAGATAATATAGCATTGAAAAGACTTACCAACAAATCACGTGAGCAATTGAGGAGAAAATGTAAAGAACTCAGCAGGTAGACCATCAATACCAGCAGCTTTACCCAATTTCAAAGTGTGGATAGCACTAGAACCTCTCTTTGTGTAACATCAGCATTTTAGGAAAATCTCCAGTCGTGGTTGACATCATCAAGTGTCTGCCTGACACTGATGAGCGTAGACCGTATTGGAATGGAGATTATGCAAGGATTCAGAATTGGGTTGGGTCTTGTTTATAGTTGAGGGGGTCTTTGTTTTAAGGGAGGTGTTTGCTTTATAGTTGAGGGGGGTCTGTGTTTTATAGTTGAGGGGGTCTTTGTTTTATGGTTGAAGGGGTCTTTGTTGATTGTTAGGGGTGTATTTTGTGTAAGTTGAGGGCGTCTTGTTTTATAGTTGAGGGGGTCTTTGTTTTATAATAAGGGGGTCTGTGGTACTTTCTTGTTTTATAGTCGCCCTGCGTTAACAAGGTACTAGATCACACCTGAAGTGAATAAGTCATTCGCCGTCTTTATGTAATAGCAGATGATGATTTAGTAATAGGGACGATAGGATAGCAGGCAAGTTCAAAAAAATTTTGCGGTTTTCTTTCGTGCTTGTTGTTCAATAAACCTTCAAAAAGTTCTCGGTAGGTGGTCTGTAAAGATCAAGTGCAATTTGAGAGAATTTGTATCTCTGTTATATAGCCTCACATTTTCGTGATTAACAAATATTAATTTGATTTTCAATTTTTATTTAGAAAATATTCTCACGCGGAAAAGTACTTTATGTTAAAAAGAGAATAGGGAAATTCCCCTAGTGCTATGTTGAGATAGCACCTGTTGTTATAATAGATAGATTGCACAAGAAGGTGAATGGGATTCCCCAAGATGTAAAATTATGAAAACTGAGTCAACTTGTTTATGCCTTTTAAAGGTTTCCAAACATGTTACATGATCTTGGGATTCCCAAGAAGTTATAAATGTGAAATGATGCAATTCAGATGAGTAATTTATGTGAAATCTGATTGACAGTGCTAGGTATGTTTATGAATGATGCTGTGGTAATATCTATATTAAGATTGGGAAACTTTGTGAAATGATGGTATAAAGGATAGTTGCCAGAGGTTTAGATGGGTCAAACACCAGAGTTAACACGTAGCTAGAAGTTATAGCTAGTTTTAACTGCAATGAGTAGCAGACCTGTACAGTGCCAGGATATAATTCCATGTGAGCAATGTGATATAAGTATTCTACTGTCGTCGTTGAAGCCAAAAGTGGTTGGAAATCAATATAGGATTCCAAATTGTGAGGACAGCATAGAATTCGTGGTGATATCTTGGACTGATTATACTGTGGAATATTGTGTCGTCGAGGGACATATAACCTGTCGTCTTGAAACTGCTGGACAAAGTTATCGTCGGACTGAGAAGATTCCAATGCGAATATTACTGAGGATATATAAGTGTGGAATTTGCAGCTGTCATTGGAGTCTCGTGTGAGAACATATCATCGTTGAACTGAAACGCTTCTTTCAACTATAGACACTAGAGAACTTGAAATCTTAACACTTAAGTGACAATGGGGTTTTCACTCCGAGTGATGCCCGGGGGGGGGGGGGGTCCATGGACCCCCCTTAGACAAACCACTTTCCGAGGGAATTTTTGCACGAAATTGATACCACATTGAAGGGTCATAAGACACCCCAAATCAGCAATAAAAAAGAGATTTGTTATTTTGGGTGCAAATTAGGGCAAAACATTGTTTTCAAAACACGCGAAAAATTGGGCAAAAAGACGGAAATTCAAAGGAGCGCCTACATCAAAAATTTTGAAAACTTATTTTAGTTGAATTATTATAGAAGACCCAAAATACTTAATTTAAACACAAAACAACACAGTTTAGGGAATCCTGTATTTTTACGGGTGTTGCAAAATACACGCCATTTTCCCATAAGTTTGTACAGTTAACGGTTGGCAACGGACATGATGAAATTGTTTGTTTTCAGACATTAAAGGGTTATTTTTTAATGTACTAATAATTGTTTACTTACATGTATGTGTGAACTATTATCAGCAAAAAAAAAAAAATTGCTTGGTCTCGGTTTCTGTTGTATTTTTAAAAATATTATCGAATGACTCGTAGTGCCCAAGGGGGGGGGGGGGGGTCCATGGGCCCCCACTAATTAACTCATTTAACGGCTTGGTCGACTTTAATTATTTGGTATGAAAAAAGCGGCATTTAAAAGTCAGACCATTAAAAAAATCGGCGCAAAAAACCACGAGTAAAGCGGCCTGCGCGAAAAAAATTTGGGGTCCCTAGGCCCCCCCCCTTGGTAATTAAGTGTTAAGTATTTTATTTATAAATCATGTGAAGTTGTTAATTGTATTTTGTTTAATATTGTTTTGTATTTTGTAATAGTTAATAAAAGAATTGTTTTGTGTGTTTAAAAGGTATTCTTACCTTTGACGTCCACGGGTCATCATAACACTCAAAATTAATTTCTCCTCCTGTCACTTTAACGACTTAATCAAAAGTTAACAAAATTTTAAACATGAACAATAAGTATGTTTTTCAGGAGCCACTTAAAGAACTGGATGAAGGTGCCTATCTCATGTTAGCAGAAGCTTGTGCCAGAGCCAAGAGATCAATAATAGTTTGAAGATCTATTACGTGAATCCCAAGAGCAACATGTTACATGATCTTGGGAGCCCCTGAAGTTATAAATGTGAAAGGATGCAATTAGATGTGTAATTTTGTGAAATCGATTGGACAGTGCATAGGTTCTGTTTATGCATGATGCTGTGGTAATTCTATTTTAAGACTTGGAACTTTGTGAACTGCTGGTACAAAGCAGAGTTGCAAGAGGGTTAATTGGTGCAGCAGACCAAGTAACAAGTAGCTAGAGTTATAGCTAGTTTTAATCTGCGATGAGTAGCAGACCTGGTACAGGCCAGGATTTATCATCCATGTGAGCAAATGTGCCTATAATAATTCTACTGTCGTCTTTGAAGCCAAAAAGTGTTGGGACTACAATATTAGGATTCCAAATTGTGCACATAGAAAGTGGTGATATATTAACCTGTCGCTCTTGAATGTGGAGAAAGTTATCTTCAGGACTGAAGATTCCAATGGAATATTAATGGAGGATATATCGTGTGACTTTGCATGCTGTCATTTGGAGTCTTCGCTGTGAGGAATCTCATCGATGAACTGCAACGCTTCCTTCAACTATAGACACTACGAGAACTTGGAAAATCAAGTATCTTATTTTATAAATCATGTGAAGTGCTTATTGTAAATTTGTTTGAACCTACCAAATTCTTGAACAAAAAATGATTAAAAGCATTGAATCTGAGTTATATCATAAAATTCAGATCACTTCTGCACAAGGCTCATTTGTTTGTGTGTTTAAAAGGTATTTCTTACCTTTGACGTCCATAGGACATCATAACACCTCAAAATTAATATTCTCCTCCTGTCACTTTAACGCCTTGTAACAAATACTTAATCAAAAGTTTTAAGTATGTTTTTCAGGAGCCACTTAAAGATACTGGATGAAGGTGCCTATCTCATGTTAGCAGAAAGCTTGTTCCAGAGCCAAGGATCAATTACGTTGAATGATCTGTCTCCTAATATACGCTTGGTACGAGGAATGACAAGCCGCGTAACATCAGAAGAAGACCGTAGCATCCGTCTTGTACCATCAAAATTACTATCCAACACTTACAAATTTAGACCATCAGTAGGGTAAGATGGAATCTGTCCATGAAGAGACTTATACACATAGGCCGGTATTCACAAAAGCGGGTTAACTTTAACCCAGTGTTAATTTAACCCTAGGTTAAATATCCCATAGAGAATAACATGAATTTAACCCATCATCGTGGGTTAAACCCTGTTTAACCCTGGGTTAAAGTTAACCCACTTTTGTGAATACCGGCCATAAAGAAGGATGCGGTCCTTAAAAGCTAGGCAAGCAGTGAAGAGCCCAGTACGGAAGCTTCAACTTCAACACAGGAACAGATTCATATTCCGAAGAGTTATTTCTCCGAAGGTTTTGTTTTTATCCCAAAGGGTCAATTTTCCGAACACACTATTCTATCGAAGCCCATATTTCCGATAGGGTTTTCTTCCGAAGCGTTATACTCCGAAGGGTCATTTGTCCGAAAATAGTGTTCATTTTTCCGAAAGATCATTACTCCGAAAGGGTATTTTCCGAAGTTTTATTCTTTCCAAAGGGTTTTCTTCCGAAGGGGCATTGGTCCGAAAACAAACAGGGGGTCGTTAGTCCGAAACAAATTGAGTTCTTTCTTCCGAAGGGGCGATTCTCCGAAAAATAACGAGGCTTTTTGCTCCGAAGGGGCAATGTTCCGAAAAAATATATGAGGGTTTAAATCCGAGGGGGTTTTAGCCCGAAGGGGGGTTTGTCCGAAATTCGGACAAACGCCCCCTTCGGATTTAAGCCCTCTCGGAGTAAAAACCAATAGGAGTAATACCCTTTCTGAATAAAGAATCTTCGAATAAACACACCTTCGGACTTACCTAAACATCAAAATGTGAAACAAAATAAGGCATAATTATATTATACCTTTCGCACCTAGTTTGTATCATGATAAAGAGTAAGCTAATTATGCCGAAAATAAAACACCGAAGAAAATAATGTACAAAACAAAAGAAACATCCAATACCGGCCCGTTGGTGATGGATGCATTTCATAGCTGTGTGCACTACAAAACAAATACATAAACAGAACTAATTAGGTCGTAAAACATGGATTCCTGATTTTTTAGTGACAATGCAGGATTTTTGATCGAGAATCCAAATTCTTTAATTAAAGAATTAATATCGATAATGATACTTTTTTTCTTCCTAGGAAAACAAATCGGTCGATAAACTTGTATTCTAGCAGATAACATATTTTTTATTAAAAAAAACATAGAATCTCGGTAGCTACTTGATATATCGGCGAGACGTTTTTCAACCGACAATGCAATGGAAAAAAACATATTTTATCGATCCAAAAGCAGTTTTTAACAGAAAAATTCTTAGTCGATAAACCAACTTGTTGATTTCTTGTCTACTATATTACTCCACTGTGTTGGACTTCTCCCTTCGTGTTTACTCTCTCTCTCTCTCTTGGTCATAAGTACGAGTATGAATACGAGTACTTGGTCCTGAGTATGTGTAAGAGTAGTCGTACTCGAATACGAATATGAGTATTTGTACTCGACTAGCCTTCGACTTCTACAAGTCTGGTGAGTACTCATTAATGGATGAAAAGTATATTTTTAGATGTGAAAATCAGCGAAAGAGAATTTTACAGATCGGTAAGAACACTTACTTAGCTTCTTTGGGAATGTTGGTAATTATAATGGGGTACTTACTCATTTCATAAGGTAAGCAAAAAGAAAAAAAATATCCCTACAGAATTCCCTTACTTCTCTTCATTTCCTTTGCTGGTAACGTGTTTTTTCCGTTGATGAATGGCTTTTGATTGTTAGACGCAAATGCAAATAATGCATTTTATGAGAATTTGAAGGGCTTTCTACCTTATGACCAGTATGAAAGTATAACCATTTTTTTTAACAGAAAATAGTCTATTGTGATGTCCGTCGATATCTTTTTAATGTTCAAAGGATACATTTTGACGACAACCAAAATAAAGTTAAATTTGCAATCTTTTGTATTTTGCAAAGACCATAATTGTGGGCTGTATAATAGGGTAAACGTATAGTGACCTAATTATGTTTTTACCTTTTTAGCATATCTCTTACCGTTATCGTTTTGTGGTTGTATTATCCTGAAACGACTATTTATAGTCCCTTCATCGAGATGTCGAATGCGGTTTGGTCATTTTGTGACCCCCACGTCAGTTCTGACGCGGCCTATTCGGGTTTTATAATTCCGTTTAGCTCCGGTTATTGGAGCTAATTGGGAATTTATCCCGTTTAGAATTCAGACATGGGCGGTACGCTGTATCGCATACCTAATCTTTCAGGTAGTCCGTTATGTTATGATCGCTTTGAAATAGGCCTCTCTTGCACCATTTTTTTACTTGATACGGCGATAAAAGATATGAATAGTACAAGTTATTTAATCATTTCTTTTGATAGGGCTATGAAATCACAAATACTCATAATATAGTCTCTGGTTATTCCGAAAGGTTTTTAATCATAAGGGTTGTTAGTCCGAAACTGGAACGAGGGAAATTGGTCCGAAGGGGCGTTAGTCCGATAATTCGGACAAACCACCATTCGGAATAAAAAATCTTCGGAACATAACTCCTTCGGAGAAAAGACACTTTACTTATTTTTGGATCTATGCCCCTTCGGACAAATTTGCCCTTCCGAGAAACGACCATTCGGAGAAAAGACCCTTCGGATTAAAAAATCTTCGGAATATATTACCTTCGGATCAAATGCTCCTTCGGACCAAAAACCTTTCGGATCAAACACCTTTCGAATATAGTCCTGCACCCCTTCAGCGAAAAGCCCTGAAAATGTACCATTTTTTTCCTTTCTTCAATCATATCGTTTGAACCGATCGGCCTAGTTCACCACCGGAAAAAGCATTAGAAAATATATCTTTTCTTCATTATGGTGATGTAAAATCACGATTTTTTGTTTTTATATCGCACCGTCATTTATTTTTTTGTTTTTCATAAATGTGATCAAAAATATGTGTGGTATCCAACTTTTTGACTGAACACTTCTGGCTATATCTGGCGATTTATTGATGGGAGAGCACTATTTATATCCAACAGAAAAAGATTCATGCTATTCAGTTCATTCTGAAATATTGATATGTAAATGATTTTCATTGGATTAAAAAAAAACCGTCAATAGAATAAACAAAACAGTAGCTCCGGCTGATCACGGAGGTAGGAGAGAAGGAGAAAACCAAAGAGGTTCTATATAGATCGAGAGGCAAACGCGTTACGTAATCTTTAGAAATACACCGTATTCGCATGTTTTGCGACCACAAAGCAAACCTAGAGTACCAATCCATAGAAAGCAAGGCTGCCTCGCTTCTTCCACCTACTGTGGGTGCTGCCTGTGCATATACACTAATCGGTAGTGATACAAATTAATGTAGGGGTTAGAGGGGCCAGGTGTAATAATCGTGTACCTGGATCATGTGCGCAGATACTCTGTTTTCTCATAATTACAATGCGGCTTAGGTGAAAAGATGATTATTGAGGCGCGTATTAAATCAAGACGAATGAAGTGTCATTACATTCGTTGTGTGGCCATCGGTAGGACACGTGTTGTTTGCGGGGCTAGTGCCAACGTCACCTTCATCGGTAAGTGACTTTTCTTTTATCTTTAAATAACACCTGAAACTAAAGTAGTAAATATTAAAGCAAATGAACGTCTAAGACATTTTATTGACTAGCATTTTCTGCTAACGATGTTTGGTCGTTCTATTATTCGTATTTAGGTATTGAAGGTCTCAATAGGAATTAACGGCAGCTAGTTTGGTACATTCATTTTTAAGAGACACTGAACACATTTGAAAAATAGTGCGCCCGCAAGCTTTCAAATCGATATTTTTACCGGTTGTAAAGCTGTTATATACAAAAGCCCTAACCCGAAAATGATTAGGGACCAAATCAGCTCCTTATGGTAAACGGAACGATTTGTAATTTAGCGACGCCGGCGACGCGAAATTCAGAAGACGACGAAAGTGGCATTTAACACAGAAATGGACTGTTTACCACGCTCTTCACACTGTTTGAACCGGTCTATAACCTTTGTTGCTTTTTTAATATCAGTGGGTAGAGTCAAAAATATTCATGTAATATACACATTTGTGACTTCAAGGGGGGGGGGGTGTTGGAAGTTTTCTAAAAAAAAACTTCACCCACCATATGAGCCAAAAAAAACGTGCCCCGCTTTCCAGTAAAAAAAAAACTTTACCCGCGCCTTATAAAACACATCCTCAAGTATAGGCCAAAAAAAAAAATTCCAGCCTATGAATTGAAAGAAAAAAAAAAAAAAAAAACCTGCCTCCAAAGGCCAACGAAAAACAACTTTACCTCACCCAAAACTTCAAACCCCCCCCCCTGTTTGACGTCTAATGGTGCGTCCCTAAATATGGAAATGTGTAGCCCTTCCCCTTAAAGGTGGTGTTCCGATCGACTTGGGACCCCCCTTGATTTACCGGAAGTAGTATCGATTTTGTATCAGATGAAAGGCCCGCGTATTTATTATGACAGTCTTGAAAGTTGAGCCCTCAAATCAATTTCATTCTCAAGATATAAACAAAAAAACGGCCATTGTAGTGGTGAAACCACTTTATTAGCACAGGATTGAATGGGGCTTTGCAAAATGCAGTATTGCGTCTACTAATATCAAAACGCAAGACTGTTTCCCCGGTACTTGACGGGGTGTATGGGCAAAGTGCCAGACTCTATATCAAGTAGAGAACACAATACACATAAATCGGAACAAGCACATTAATACATTGTCGTATTTGCTAACGCTGGTGAAAAATATACCCGTTGTTATTCTTCAACCAGCTACAACCATCACATAAAATACATTTGGCACAGGTTTTGTGACCGTCATGTTTAACTCAATTCTTGCGATTGCATAATAACACCCAATAGGCACCCAAATCCAACAACTGATATTTTGGCGGGATGTTTGTATCGAATTGACATTATTGTGTAGACAAGCACCCAAAACTGAAAATATCCGTGCAATATTCAAATGTCAGCGCCCAGCACGTACGACTGGTTTTGAATGGTGTCACCCCCTTGTATAGACACCCTTTGGTTGTACTATTCAGCGGGGCAGCTTAGGGGACAATCAAGCAGTTGTTTATACGTGATACTCTGCTTTACTATTGCACAAATCGCCCCGTTTACTCAACGGTGACGGCACCAGCACCACAAACAATGCGCGCTCCTGTGTTATGTTGAATTAATGGCTTTCGGAGTGTAAAAAAAAAAAAAATATATGAGCGAGAGTAGTATGAGATGTGCATAGCTATCTTAATAAACATCATTATCGTATAGCGAATATTGGTTTTGACGCATTCGGCCTCTTTTAAGTAACCAAGTACCTTCAATTTAAGATGGAGCATATCGTATGCCTTGGGACTCTAATCGAGTTCCCACATGGTCCTAGCACTATACAGACACGTTTAGGATCCTGGGACACTGGCATCACAGTAACACTGGGTCCTATGACTACAAACGCACAGGTTAGGGTCCTTGCACACTCAATACAGAACCACATGTCCTAGGCTTGGCCGTCGTGCACAGGGTCCTAGGACGCTTCCGGAGAGGACCGTGGATTTTGCGAAGTGTAATGATTTTGGAGTCCTCAAAAACAGGAGTCCGCGAGGTCACAGTAATTCAAAAAGTTAACTTTATCAGAAACTCTATGCTTCTAGAACACACAGTTGTTCTGAATCCTGGTTATAGGTTTCGGAGGCTCCGAAACCCAGTGTCCTGGGACAACTGTAAACTGAGCATCAATGGATACAGCATTTTAATATAACGAACACATGAACGCACAAATACACACACTAACCTTGATTCTGGGCGATATATTAGAGCGCGCTTGCTTCGCAGCTCAAACATGTTACGCGTAGGGGGTACATGGAACTCTAGCTTCACATACAGGGTTTTACAATCACCAAGGGACATACTGCAAACATACTGCAAACACGTGACGTCACACTGGCCGGTGGACCATTGGTAACGTTTACGAGCTCGTCAAAATTCGTTGCTTTATATTTTCTCTACTAATTAGCAATCAATTTCAATAGTTTCGATAGATCTATCTATGAATCTCCCAAAGTTAGTATGTTAGTGCAAAGCTGACCTTTATACAACAGTTTTTCTTACCAACTACATATGCCCCTCCTCCCGCAAAAGAAATAATCCATGAAATTTTGGTGACAGATCCTGGAAACTGATCCTGCAAAACCACTAGAAATACACCTAGTGACACCGATAGACCAATATTTAGCAATTGATTAAGAAAACATGCAAAGAGTACTGCCCAAGCCCAGCCTTTATCCATGTCATTGGCCTTGCCTGCGCATTTGTCCATAGGATCTCCGTTACTGTTGTGATCTTCTTTCAACTGCTCTGTTAAAGATCTATCTGGAACTTCGTGATCTGCGCAGTTTACAATCCTGGTCTCCGGGACCTTTCCTTCCATCTTTGAGTTAGTGTATTTTTGATTCAAACTTCTTATTCGCATCCGGGACTCTTAAATGTTACAACTGAGAAGTTGATTGATTGTTGACAACTACTGGACTTCACCATTGGTGTTACGTGTGATTTGTGTTCTGTTTCAATTGTCATGCCCAATGCCCATGGTATGTCGTAGTGCAGTAGCTTACATAAAACTGTGCAGGTCCATACGAATGGTATATATCTATACAATAGTCAATGCCACCCGTGCATGGAGGAGAGTGGATTTTGAACAAATAAAACTGTGACCTCGTTGCACTTTACCAACTATTCCATGGCAGAATATTGAAATATACCCTGGCCAAAAAAGTATTGCGGCATGTTTTTCGATCAGTATGTGTCAAAGTCCGGACCATTTTGAAAGTTTTCGAAATACACATTTGTTGCTTAGGTATTGCTTGTTCATTTAACAATCTCGCTTGCTTAAAAAAGCGTGTTGCAAAAATGACTGAGATTAGAGCGCCCGAAGACGCAAACCCCCCAAACCAAACGTTGCAATTTTAGGAGTTTTCAGATGGTCACGTGTGATACAACGCAAAATAATACGTGTTATTGATTGACACAAAGAGGATTTCCAACTGAATGAGCGAGAAAAGCCTAGGGAGTCTGGAAACATAAGACCTAAGACCGGAGACCTAAGACCAAAGAACTAAGGACTAAGACTAAAAAAAATAACTAGTCGTAAAATGAAATTGATGTCTTATGTCTTCGGTCTTATGTTCCAGACACCCTATAGGCTGTCTGGAAACACAGACTCCTAAGAAATAAGAACAAAAAATTACTTAGTCGTAGAACAAAATCGTTGTCTTCATTCTCGGTCTTGTTTTCCAGATCCGTGGGTGGGGGTCTGGAAAACAAAGACCTCCTAGACATAAGACAAAAAATTACTTAGTCTGTGAACAAAATCGATTTTTGTTCTTATGTCTCGGTCTTTGTCTTTCCAGATCCGGTGTGGAGGGTCTGGAAAACAAACCCTAAGACATAAGACTAATAAATAATTAGTCGTTATTAGAAAACAAAATCATGTTAGTCTTCGGTCTTTGTTTCCAGGATCCGTGGGGTGTCTGGAAAACTAAGACCAAGACATAAGACTAACAAAAAAATAGCGTAGAACCAAATCGATGTCTTATGTCTTCGGTCTTCTGTTTCCAGATCCGTGGGTGGGGGTCTGGGAACAAAGACCTAAGGTCATAAGACTCCACAAAAATACTAGTCGTAGAACAAAATCGAGGTATTATGTCTCGGTCTTTGTTTTTCAGATCCGTGTGTGTGGGTGTCTGGAAAACAAAGACTAAGACATAAGACTAAAAAAAATAGGGGGGGTTCGTAGAACAAAATCGATGTCTTATGTCTTCGGTCTTCTGTTTCCAGATCCGTGCTTGTGGGGTCTGGAAAACAAAGACCTAAGACATAAGACTCAAAATATGACAGATATGTAAAATGAGATCAATGTCAATCATCAACCAATGAATCATTCCATCTACAATCTTACACTATTCATTACTTCAAGACTTAAAAAAATACTTAGTAGAAATAAATTATGTCTTCGGTTGTATGTTCCAGATACGTGTATGGGTGTTTGGAAAACAAAGACATAAGGACCTAAAAATATGACAGATATAATAATGAAATCAATGGCAATCACTCAACCAATTAAACATTCATCCCTATCTATCAATCTTCCACTATTCATTACTTCAAGGACTAAAAAAAATACTTAGTCGTAGAAATCAATTCATTCTATGTTTCGGTCTATGTTCAGACCGTGTGTTGGCGGGTTTGTCTGGCAAACAAATACCTAAGACATAAGACTCTCAACAAATACTTAGTCGTGAACAAAATCGATTTTTGTCTTAGGTCTTCGGTCTGTTTTCCAGATCCGGTGTGGGTTTCTGGAAAAACAAAGACCTAGACATAAGACTAAAAAAATCTGTCGTGGAACAAAATCGATGTTTATGTCTCGGTCCTTTGTTTCAGATTCCGTGTGTGGGTGTCTGGAAGAAAACAAAACCCTAAGACATAAGACTCACCAAAATGACTTAGTCGTAGAACAAATCGATGTCTTATGTCTTCGGTCTTGTTTTCACATCAGTGTGGGGTTGTCTGGAAAACAAAGAACTAAGACATAAGACTAAAAATTACTAGTCGTGGAACAAAATCGATGTCTTAGGCTTCGGTCTTTGTTTCCAGATCCGTGTGTGGGTGTCTGAAAACAAAGACCTAAGACATAAGACTCAAAAATAGTCTTAGAACAAAATCGTATGTCTATGTCTTCGGTCTTTGTTTTCCAGATCCGTGGTTGTGGGTTGTCTGGAAGAAAACAAAGACATAGGACATAAGACCAAAAATACTTAGTCGTAGAACAAAATCGATTGTCTTTAGGGTCTTCGGTCTTCGTTTTCCAGATCCGTGTGTGGGTGTCTGGAAAACAAAGACCTAAGACATAAGACCAAAAAATTACTTAGTCGTAGAACAAAATCGATGTGTCTTATGTCTTCGGTCTTTGTTTCCAGATCCGTTGTGTGGGTGGGTGTCTGGAAACAACGACCTAGGGACATTAAGACTAACCAAAAACATACTTAGTGTAGGAACAAATAACGATGTCTATAATTCAATCAATTCAGAATTAACCGTAAAAGAAGAAATCAATCCTTTGGTCCGGGCCTTCCTTTGGTTAAAAGAACTAGAAGGAAGATGAGGTGATCGATATTGGCAGGGCTCTGACAGTGCCACTTTTTCTAGTCCGCCCTTTTGCGTGCTTTCCTATGGGTAGCAGCAACAATTATTCCGTCAATGCTGCTGAATTCAACAGCTGCAGCTGCAGGGGTGCGCAAGTGTGGCTTACCCCTTTCCTATTCATAGACGCCGTGCATCATCGATATGCTCATTCAGGCGTTATCCGTTGTAAGAGTGTGGTAAAATCAGTAGCGTTTTATATTGTGACAGAATACGCTACATGTCTCTTATTACGCACAATGAAATCACAACTGGCTCTGGACTAGGCAGCGCTCACGAGGGAAATGTTCGGTTGAATCATGCCCCTTCCCTATTGTTAATTCCGTTGTCTTAGGTTATTAGGTTTCCAGACACCATATCGTCGTGGGTTCTGCATACTGTCGAACAGCATACTTGCTAGTTCTGAGAAAACGGCGTGTGAAAGTTTGAGTTACTTATGAATACAGTAATAAATGAAAAATAAAGGGAAAGGCTATTTAAGTGGTGGTAGGTTAAAGACTGTGACTGGTACTAACTGCGGACGTATTAAAATTACCAAGAAAACGACTGTTTTCTTATTGAAAATGGTCACTGAATGTGATTCGATTGTTTGTCAAAACCTTAATGTTTGATTCGCTATGATCTAAGGAGTCGAATACGTATTCGACTGCATGAAACCCGTTAATTTCTAATGTTGGTATGGTGAGATTACTATAGCTACGGGTTTTTACTATTTTAAAATGATGATGCCACGATGATAAGAATAACGATGGCGGTGATGATGGTGGCAATAACGATGAAATAAGGAAACATCGAGCTTGACGACGACAATGATGCTACTGATCGATGATGATGATGACGCTACTAATCGATGATGATTATGATGCTACTGATCGATGATGATATGATGATGATGATGATGATGATGATATGATGATGATGATGATGATGATGATGATGATGATATGATGATGATGATGATGATGATATGATGATATGATGATGATGATGATGATGATGATGATGAAGACGACGACGACGAAGATGACGATGTCTAATGAAGATGAAGACGACGACGACGACGATGTCTATTGCATTGTGTTTATGTTACAAACCATGCAAATTTGTATACAAACGACTTCCGTAAGCGGTTAAAATGGGAAGCATTCACTGTTGCATTTATATTGTTCGTTGTAAATTTAGCGCAGACTGACCACGATGACCAACGAATTCAGAAAATTACAACTGTTAAAATTAATATCTTTATCTCATTTTTGCAGAAAAAAAGATAAATTTAAGGAGTAAATACGTTAGAAGGAACACAAACATTGTAGTGCATAGTTTTGAAAACTTAATAAATAGTATGCATGTTGCAGCACACAATAAATATTGGCTAGAACTGTTCAAAAATTGAGCTCAGAAAATATTTAAAATGTAACTAGAATGTTTCATAACTCAAAAGGTTTTGGAGGATAAAAGTGGTCTATTCAACTTTATAACAACCATATTTTTTTCGTTTTCTTAAATGTCTTTAAGAAAATATATAGTTCCTAAATATATACCAAACTTGAAACGAATTAACAGTTAAATGGGTAATATACTCCTGAAATCTAACATATCTTAAACAAGTTTAGAGGGCACTAACGCTTATACAAACAACTTCCCAAAGAAAATATCAATTTTTAAATGATGTATATATTAGTAATTATTTAGTTTGCAGAATATCCAAGTTAACATCAAAGAAAATTAAACTTTCACAATATGTTTACCAAGTCTATTTTTGTACCACGGTTTACTAAGGGTGGGCTTTTAAACACCCCGAGAATTCATTATTATAAAGCAATAGATGATTTCGATGTTGGTCCACCGTTTTCTATTGCTTCCAACATAACCTAGTGTGGCGTCACAATGACGTCAAGTTCACAAGTTGGCAAAATTGGTCATTTCCACAGACACACGTCAGAGTATAAAATTAAAAAATAAAATTTTGCATAAAAAAGGTAGGAATATTGGATTTTTATGTGGGTTTTGGCCCCAAATGATATGGAAAATGAGTAGTTTTTAATCAACATATAATTTTAGAGTCATGCAGTGCACAATATTTGAACAAATGAACTAATAACTAAAGGTAATGCAGTATCATTTATTGGCGAATAATGTGCCCGAGGTCGGAAAAACTAAATAATGGCGCCCATTATTTTTTTATTTTTTCCCGCCCGAGGATACATTATGAGCCCATAGATGATACTACAAAACCTTTATTTCTATTCTATTAACTAAAACAACTTGATTTTATTTTGTTTGTTTGTTTATTTGTATAGGTTTTAAGTTAATATGCCTTGTTTGTGTGTATTTTGTATGCTGATTAATGAAAATAAATGATAAGAAAATGCATTAGCGGCTCATTATTATAGAATAATGGGCAGTAAACTGACCAATCAGACTGATGCATTTTCAATGATGGGTGGTAGAGGTAATAGAACCATTCCCCACCAATCGACTTCGACGCCGCTAACCCCGGTGACGGTGCTACCTTCACATTGGTTTCGCCAACAAAATTAGCAGCAAAGGATGTGAAATTAATTATAAAATTTTAGGAAACGTAACGAAAGTTTTTAACGTTTTTGCGACACGGAAGGAACGTTTACCTGGGGTGGTAACTCCGCCCTTTGGTAATACGAGGGTAAGGTCACTATGCCCCCCCTAAAAGTGACAAAATTTGGTGGGTGTTTATCTGTACAAAGCTTAAAAAGACAACACTTGGATAATTCTTTTCACGACGCACAGACCGTAGGTTTTAATAGTACAAGGTAACATAAATTAAGGAAACAAAAGTTTTAAAAAATTTTTTTTTTTTTGGTGAAATAAATGACCAATCCCTCATGAAGTATGAAGGTAAAATTTCACAGATTGCTTTAAATCTTGAGAGACCTATATGCGAGTTTATCACTGAAGTAGCAATCTTTGCCCCAGCGAATACCGTATTCGTTCACCAATTTGTGTGTGCTTTGAGATATTGGGACACGCAAAAAGCTATCGAATACGTATGCGAGTGTTGTGAAACCCGTTTTTATACAATGGGTATTATTCGACTGCGGTTATTTTGGTGAGGGAGTGAGGAGATGTTAATTTCATTTTATTTTTGGGTACAATTAAAGAGTACATAAAATGGCAACCAGAATCACATTATTAACTCAATTTGACAAAAAAATCAAGATTCGACACTATGTCGTGACACGACGATATTATAGCATTATGAAACGTAAGACCGACCGAAGACGTAAGATCACTGACCTCTTCAGTAATAAAGGAAAGGATCATTATCTTGAGGGCGCTTTATTTAAAAGCGCCCCATTGCCAGACGATGGTGGCCAAGACTCATTTAATATACTACTCACAAAATATTCCAATAGATTACAGTATTTTAAACTGCTGAACCAGCAAAACCGAATGGGCGTCTCTTTCCACATAAATGTGTTCCGAGGTTATGGTGCGCGGCTGTGCGGTTCAAATTGAAAGTAAAGAATAAATTGTTCAAAGAAAACAGTTCATGTTTTTTTAAAAGGTGTTATGTTCGTGATTTCGCATCTTCTGTTTTATTTACTATTCACTAGATATCTCTGTCAAGAAAGCTTATTCACAAAAATGTGTGGTTGATCCCGATCTTGCGTTTTGCGTTATCAGCAATTGCTTGTTTCCCATGGTCATATAGGTCACTGTGCTCTAATTTCTGGTTCCGATTATCGACAGTAAATACGAGCGAATTTGCAATGAGATTAGGTCACGTGATTTACCAAAGGCTAAAGGTCATATGATATTGAAATCTCATTTTTTTAGGTAAGTCGGGGGGGGGGGGAAAGGTTGTGGATCACGAAATATCCCCCTTAAAAACAATCATAACTACATTGATAATACATGCATGATAAAGTGTAGGATGTACAAATGTGTTTTATAAGTTGATTTTTCAATTATGCCTTTACTTGGTGGACTGGCTGGATTGACATGAACACATAATATACATAAAAACTCATGAATCTCATTCCTAATCTTTTTAACGATATACAAAGGTTGATTGAAATTGATTGATGATATTGTTGTTTAATATTGATTCATTCTGTGTTGGATGATGATTGAGTGATTGGTTGAGAGTGATTGACAATTTTCCGGCCCCTTCAGGGCATCATAATTTATTTACAATAATATAAAAATTGCAAAAAAACATTTTTAATTTTTCTTTTTTTATTATTTTAAGATAAAAATTACTAGATAAGTAGGGTAAGCCCGAAAAAAGCGATTTCGAATATAGGCGAAGGAGGGAGACCGTGTAACCACCCTATGGTGTTAGATGCCTTGACTTTCTTCTTTCGATTTTAAAGGGGCACTTCGTGATCCACAGCCTCGTCCCCCGACTCTAGCCTAAAAAATCTGAGATTTTTATATCATATGAACCGTTTAGCTTAGTAACCATGTGTGCACAATCTTACGTGCAAATTCTGTCAACTCTGTGAGAAATTCGCAATTTTGTATTTCTGTCCGTACAGACGGACCAGAAATTTACAGCACAGCAAGATACGGAATGAGGCTCTCAAATTGTGAGAATAAGCTTTTCTCAAGCGTATCTAGTGATCAGGTAAAAATAAAACCGGGAAGGTGCTGAAATCCACAAAGGCACCTTTAATAAATGTAAACGACCAATATGGAAATCTCGCACATTCTCGCGAGAATTACAAAAAAACATTTTTAGTGAAATGAATATATCAGAAGTGTTAATTTCTGGATTGACATAATCAGTTCTACTAGAAGAAGAGAGGAGAGGGGTTTAATAGTTTAACCAGGACTAAGGTCCTTCACAATTACACTTAAAGTGACCAAGGGGTTTTCACTCCCGGTGTGACCCAGGGGGTTCCATCCCCCCTAAGCAAACCACTTTCCCGAGAGAATTTTGCACAAAATCTATACACACATGTGAAGGCGTTCATAAGACAAACCCGGGCCAAATCAGCAATCAAAATGAAATGTGGTATTATTGGCTGCAAAATAGGGGCACAACATTGTTTTCAAAACATGCGGAAAATTTGGGCAAAAAGACGAAAAGTCAGTATGCGCTTGCGGCTAACATCAAACATAAACTTATTTTATTTGATATTATTCGAGAAGACCTCTAACATGACATATAAATTTAACACAAAAACTAAAAAACAACCGTTTTTGGGAATCCTGTATTTTTACGGTTGTTGCAAAATATACGTCATTTTTCCATAGATTTAAAGGTTTGGCAAGTCAATGATGAAATGTTTTCCAGCAAAGATAGGGTTAGGCGGGATTCCCAGTTTACACGGGAAGTATTACCTCGGAGGGAGCAATTAACTTGTGCGCGGATTATAAAATTGTTCCGTGTCGGAGTCTTGATATCTAAAAGAAACATGACCTTCCTTCCGTGTGGGCGTACTTATTTAAACTCACACGCCCCAATGTTATCCTGTAATTGGTACTCAATGTTCTATTTTCATTCTCCAACGAACACCCAATTATCGATGGCTCATAAATTTTAGGTGGTAATGAATCAATACTTATCCTTCAGTTTACATACTATCATTTACAAACATACCGACAATTGATTTAGCAGAGACTAAATGTACTAGAAAATGTTTTTCTTAATGTATGACCGATGTCAATCTATAAAGCCTTTGTCTTTAAAAAAAATCCCATGTACGTTTTCGTCTCATCAATCACATGGCAATGATATCGAAAATTGTTTTATTCTCATCAGAACAGTGAAATACATCAATTGTTAACCGAAACTGTGGCACCAATCTATAATTACTGTCAGAGAGCCTTTAACATGAAAAAGTGACAGAGAACCGAGATTTTCTCCATTTTGTGTTGCTGTACAGGGCCACACAACGGAGTAAAAACTCCACGCACACACCCACCTGCGCACCACCACACACACACACGACACCGATACATACATACAACACACAACACACACACACATACATACATGATGCAGCATCAATCACCGTAATACATACATGACAATACCAGACAGTGCACACAGTACAAATACATGACCAATACCTACACACCCATCAGAAATATGACACCACAGACTACGACACACAGAAAGATGCTACATACACACAGAGGCACTACTAGACAACCACATATCAATACATACATAAAGAATACAACACATACATACATACTGCTACATTACACATAGGCCTACATACACACATAAGCCTACATACCTCACGTACCTACAAACTATATACAACATACACACATGCAGACACCATAAACATACTAATCACACATATATACACACATACATATGCCTGCATACACACAGGCCTACATATATACACACATAAAATACATACATACATATAGACTACACACATACATACATACATACCTACATACAAATCAAAATATTATACTATCACATTAAGGCACGGCCGCCTATACTTTTCTACCATTTGTGACCAGGGAAACCCTTCAAAGCCGGGTGCAAGAATTAGGTTAAATGGCCTGATTTTGCTCGGCATTTTGCTATCAATTGACCTTTCCATGGTTGGGCAAGTCTGAAGGCTAGCTATAATTTGTAAGGTCGCCCATGTTAACCTGTGGCTGGGGTTACTACTTGGCTGGTGTGACCATAAATAACCTGAATGGAATTGATTTGGGGAGCTGAGCTAATATCCTATTATAACGTTCAGGTCATAGAATAGTTTTGGCCTTTCTGGGAAATTATTAATGCAACTCTGAGCATGATGTTAGAAACTTGGTTCCGACCTTAACGATAGGTTTTGGTCAAGAATAGTTCAATAGTCCATAGTTTTTATTGACTCGCCAAACATACAGTATAGTCATACATACAAACAAAGTAAGGG